>VMDR010000619.1:0-200615 GCA_007922815.1 Macrotus californicus
ATCTGACTCCTGGTCCTGCTTTGCCCTCACCTCCTGCACTCACTCTTGTTTGCTGTGCCCTGGCCACATTGGCCTTCTTGCCCTTTCTCAAACACACCAGGCCCACTCTGGCTTCAAAGGCTTTGCATCTGCTGTTCCTGCTGCCCGGCATGTGCTTTCCCCAGCTATCCCCACTCTGTGCCTCCATCCAGGGCCCTGCCTGATCATCCTCTCAGGCTGGCTTCCCCAGACCACCTTATGGAAATCACTAGCTGCCATCCCTCTCCTTACTATGCTTTATTAGGATATTTTTTCATAGCATACATTACTCTCTGAAATTTGTGTTATCCATAAGATGATTAAAATTTTTTTCTGCCTCTTCCAGTAGACTGGGAGCTCCAAGAGCTCAGGGACTTGACCTTGTAGCCCTGAGACCCAGAGTAGTGCCTCTACACTGTAGATTCTCGATAGATGTCTGTTGAATAATGAGTATGTGCCGGGATGGGGGAAGGTCACGTGTTTGTGGGTGTACAGAGGAGTGATTCTGCCTGGAGAGTCAGGGAAGGCTTCCCTGAGATGACGACACGTGAGTTATGCTTTGAGGGTGACATAGGAGTTTGCCGTGCACAGAACTGGATGTTTGAGACACAGAGATGCAAACAGCGCTGAGGCCATCGGGGTAACAAGTCATCGAATAGGGTGGGAAGCTGGTGAGACTGTGGACAGGTGGGCAGCTGCCCGTTCTGGAGGAGCTGGCATTGCCCAGCCGAGGGAGCCAGACTTTCTCCTGGTGGCGGGGAACCATGGAGGTGGTAGGGAGATCCCAGCTATTTGTGATCAGTGGAGGCTTCCAGAAAGAGGTAGATGTGCGTGAGCTGGAAAGATGGAGAAGGATTTGTATCAGAAGAAAAGATGGGGAAGATTTCAGGGTATGGATGAGAAGTGAAGTGACAAGAATATGAACAGAGAGGAAGTCTTGGCAGGGGTTGTGTGGATTCTCATCCATCCATCCGTCCGTCCATCTATCCATCTGTCCGTCCATCTATCCATCCATCCACCCATCACCCACCTATCCATCCATTCATCCATCCATCCATCTATCCATCCATTCATCCATCCATCCATCCATTGATGGAAGATGTATGAACAACTGTTCAAAATATGGCCAGGTTGAGGGGTTTGGGCTTTGTCTTGGGGGCACTGGGGAGCCATGCGAGGATTATGAGCGGGAGAGGCTGAAGGTTGGCTCTGGAGCCATGTGCGCGATGAACCTGGGAGGAGAGACTGGAGGCTGGGAAGCCACGCAGGAGCCAGGGAGTGAAAGTGGGAAAGGGCAGGGCTGTGAGGATGGAGAGCAGGTGACAGGGCAGAGAATTGAGCTGTAGGGACAGGGCTTGGGGACTGAGGTACTGTGGGAATGAAGAGGCAAAAGAGAGTGGGGACAGTGCCTGGGAGTTGGGCACCGTGTCTGGGTAGACACGGTGGAAGGGCTAGCAGGAGCTCTGGGGGTGGCGACAGGGCAGTGAGGGCTGCGGCTCCCGCCCATCCCCCGCTCCTCACCTATGGCTGCTCCTCTTCAGTACCAGAGGCACCTGTTCGTCCACATCAGCCAGCACTGCCCCAGCCCTGGAGCACCCCCTCTCGAGAGTGTGGATGTCCGGCAGATCTATGACAAATTCCCTGAGAAGAAGGGGGGTCTACGGGAGCTGTATGACCGTGGGCCCCCCCATGCCTTCTTCCTGGTCAAGTTTTGGGTGAGTTCTGCCACCAAGACCGAAAGTGCTCACACATCACGTGGCCTCCCAGCGAAGGCCTCTGGCTCGACCAGGGCAGCCTGGGCTCTACCGCTCCTTATGGCCCCCGGGGACCAGCGCAGGCAGAGGGACAGGTCTTGGACCTTCCTTGCTCCCGCTAGACTCTGCCACACCCAGTTGTGTGACTGAAATGGCCCTAGGGATTGGCTTTCGGACTTCCCTACATCCCATGCGACTGTACCGTGCCTTGTTGCTAAGGGGTGTCCTTCTCCCTTTGGCAAATGGAGTCCTGGAGAGTGTGGCCTCTAAGAGGGATGCTAAATCCCACCAGACCCTGTTGTTAGGGAAAGCCTGGCCTTGAGGATACCATTGAAGGGGCTGGGGAGTGGCTCCCTAAAGTCCTGTGTTTATTGAACAGTCATTTGTTGAGCACTTATTGTATACAATGCCAGGTGCTACGTATATAATTGTGAGAAAGAGGGTCCATTGGGGTCTTTCTTCGGCCTGTTTGGTTTGGAGTCCATGACACTGGCTAATGCTACAGAACTTCACTAAGCGTGGTCAGTAGAGTGTTTCTGCGCTTGCGGTGACCAGGACCGTGGAAGGGTCTAGTCTCTGAGAGGGAAGCCTGCCGAGGGCTTGACGTTTGCTGGCCTCGCTGGACCCAAGTGACTGCGGCTATGAAAGGCTCTACAGTGTGACTCGGAGGCCCGAGGCGGCTCTGGGGATGTGCTGCGGAGCAGTCAGGCATTGTCAGGGCTTAACAGAGGCCTCCCCAGGTCCCAGGTCGGGAGGGCGACCCTTAGAAGCCCAGCCTCTGCAGGGATGCGTGGAAGTGGCTGGAAAGGCCTTCCGTTTTTGTCTGGCTTCACAAGGCCCTGCTGCCAGGGTGAGGGATGGAGCCAGGCCTCTGAGGAGAGGCCTGAACCACCTTGGAGAGTGACCTGGTCAGGCTGAAAGTTAGGAAGAGGAAGAGGTGTGCCTCCCGGGAAGGTGACCAAGGGGCTTGGCCACAGATGGTATGAGGTCGTGGGCTTCATTAGACCCCACCTGGCATAATGGACCTTCTTGGCCACAGGGGTCGTGGAAGGGTCTGACCTCTGCGAATCAGCTGAAAGGGCATGAGTGAGGGGTCCCTAGGCCCCGTTGCCAGGGAGTAGCCCTTTGTCTTAGCAACCAGAGTTGGGAAGGCCTCTGCAGGAGAGCCTCCGGTTGCTAGGGAGTGAGTGATGGCCTCCTTAGTTACCAGGCCCTTGGAAGGGGCTGGGCCCTTGAGTCGAGGGCATCAGGAGTGAAAAGTTGAAACCCAGGGCTCCTTTAGTGGGGGGCTCACTAGGGAGAGAGTCAGGGTCATTTGGGGGGCTCAGACTTCTGTAGCACCGATGGAACGGTGGGTCTTCCCCAGAAACTGGCCCTGGCAGAGGTGGAGACTTTGAGCCCTGAGAAAGAGAGGCGGGGAACTACAGGGGTCATGGGGCAGAGGTGTCATGTTAGAAGAGTCCCCACCGTTCATAAGGGACGTCCCCTCCAACTTACACCTGTGTCTCCCCATCCCCCAGGCTGACCTGAACTGGGGCCCAAGTGGCGAGGAGGTGGGGGCCGGCGGCAGCAGTGGTGGCTTCTATGGCGTGAGCAGCCAGTACGAGAGCCTGGAGCACATGACCCTCACCTGTTCCTCCAAGGTCTGCTCCTTTGGCAAGCAGGTGGTGGAGAAGGTGGAGGTGAGGCCGGAGGGGTGGAGCTCTGGGTGGGTGAGCACCCTGCCACCTGCCACTTTGGGGGTGCAGACTCAATGGACCCGGAACCACAACAGCTCGGGCTTTGGGGAAGTCTTCGTGGTGGTGGGGGGGTGTCCCAGCCTCAGGCACCGGGGGGTTTAACGCATAGGCTGTGAGCTGATATGACATTCTAAAGTCACATGTAGGGGTCAGTTTGAGGGTTCAGAGGTAATGTGTGGGACAGAGATTTACAGTCACAGATTCAAAAGGTTCTTCTAAATCTAGAACTTATAGGGCAAGGCGGTTCAGGGGTCACAGTTAGGTTGTGAAGACTTACGGGGTCTCAAGTTCAGAGGCCAGAGAGTTTGGAGATCTCTTGAAGGGTCCTTGGAGGGTTTGAGGGTATTGGAGATCAGAGGAGTTCAGAGGTCACGAGGGTTCAGAGCACAGCTTTGAGGGGCTGGGGGGCGGTCTCTGGTTTGCAGGCTTAGTGGGTCTGGGTTGGATGCCCAAGGGTTCAGCGTTCCTTGTCCGGTCACTGTGGATGGGGCCGTGGAGGAGGGAAGATGGCAGTGGGGAGCGGGTGTGGCAGCCAAAGGACACAGACTGGAGCTGGCTTTCTGGGGCGACCCTTGTGTGTGTCCGTCACTGTCCTCTCCGCTCCCCACCCTCTGGCTCAGACGGAGCGTGCCCAGCTAGAGGATGGGAGGTTTGTGTACCGCCTGCTGCGCTCGCCCATGTGCGAGTACCTAGTGAATTTCTTGCACAAGCTGCGACAGCTGCCGGAGCGCTACATGATGAACAGCGTGCTGGAGAACTTCACCATCCTCCAGGTGAGGTGCTGGGGCTGGGGGTGCCCCCCACAGACTCCTGGCCCCAGGGGCCCTTTCACCTGGGGAGCTGACACAGTGGGGACCCTGCAGATGATCTTTGGCGTGGGGGGGTCCCTTTATCCAGGGAACCGTGTTGTGGGGGCTCCACAGCATTCTCATGAGGGGATCCTTCCCTGGAGAAACTGAGCCTTCCTGGAGGAAGACTCATGGTGGATCTTTAGCTAAGGGGACCCCCTTTACAGGGAACCTAACCTTGATCCAGGAAACCTGATATGGTGGGACCCCTTTGACTTTTGGGAAGCTGATCTGGGACCCTCTTTCACCTGGGGAATGTGATGTGGTGGGCACCCCTTTTCTGGGTATCCCGTGATAACTGGAGGGTGGGCACGGTGGTCCCTTCTCTCTCTTCCAAGCACAAACCCCTTCTCCTGGTCCCTTGGCAGGTGGTGACAAACAGGGACACCCAGGAGCTGCTGCTCTGCACTGCCTACGTCTTCGAGGTCTCCACCAGTGAGCGAGGGGCCCAACATCACATTTATCGCCTGGTCAGGGACTGAAGGGGGACCCCAGAAGTGGCTCACCCCCGGAATACCCTCCTCCCAGGAAGGACCTCCAGCTTTCCTCAGGCTTCGTATTTGGGGAGGGGCTGCTCCCTGTTAGGAGGGACCTTGAAAGCTGGGCGGTGAGCTGAATGGGCTGGGACTGAGAGGAAAGGAGGGATCCTGATGTCGGGACCTCACAGGGATGTGTGAAAGGACATATCACTCCAGAGCATCAGGGACTGGGGATGGGAGCAGCCCTGAGGGTACAGCACTGGGTTCTCAGTCTCTAACAGGCGCCCTCCCCCTGCCCTGCAGATCTGGATGTGTTGGAGGGCCCTAATTACAGACCGCTTTGCCCTTCTCCATTTTTCAGCCCCTCCTCCCATCTGCCTCTCCTTCCCACCCCCACGCCCTGTGACCCTGATATCAAATATTGAAGGTTAATCCTTTCTGCGCAGGAGCAGAGCCAGTTGGGCCCTGAAAATGTTTTTTTGTTGTTGTTTTTTTTTTAAATATAACGAGATATTTATAAATGGTGTTAGAATCGTGACTTGTTTCTCAGCCAGGCAAGCAGTGGGGTGAGGCTTTTTAATGTCGTCCGCTCTTCTGCGTGAGCCATGGGCTACTGTACTGTCCACCCTCCCCACGCCGCCCCCCCCCTCCACCTCCCACCCCCAAATTGTATTGGTTTGTGTATTGACAGAGGATAACGCTATTTTACCAAAACTCAGGGGATTTATTTGAGGTTTGGGTGAAAATAATCTTGTGGGAAGTGGTAGGCTGACAAATGAGTCAAAGACATGAGGTATCTTTGGGGGCAGGAAGCTGGTGGCAGGAAGCCCCAGGTCCCACGAGATCAGTGACAGCAGTGGGGCAGGCAGACACCTGGGTCCCAGGGGGTGGGGAGGAATGTGGGGTCTCAGGGCTCAGTGGCTGGGGAGAACTGGGGATTAAACGAATATTTACAAGGGGCGAGGAAGGGGTCCGGGTGGGTCTTTGGGGAGGGCGGGGCCTAGCGGTACCGGGCCAGCCTGTCGTAGAGTTGGTCCAGGTTTCTGCACAGGAATATGGAGAGCGACATGAAGCTGAGCTATAGAGAAAGGAGACGCTATCAGAGAGGTGGAGATGGGGTGGTGATGAGAAGGGGCTGGGGGGGTGGGGGTTCTAAGGGAGGAAAGTCAGGGGGTGGGAACGGGAAAGAAAATGAGGCTGAGAATTGGGGGTGGGGCGGGGCTGGAGGGGGAGAACCGGGCCTGGTTGTAAAGAATGAGGTCTAGGACGGGAGTTTGGGGGGAAGATGAGGAAGGTGGGGTTAGGGGTAAAAGGGCTGGAGGTCATCTAAAGATGCCTAAGGGCCGGGGAGATGGGGGGATGATAGAGGTATGGTGGGGTGGGAGGAACCCAGCTGCATCTAATGCAGGTCTAGAGTCTGCAAAGGAGTGAGATCAGGAGCAAGCCCAGGTTTTTTTATTTTGGAGGCTTCTCTGTCTCCCTTTCTGCCTCCGCCTCTAATTCCGTCTCAACCTCCACCTCTGCGCCCGTGCTCTGGGTCTCAGGCTGTTCCTCATCTGGATCCCAAAGCGACCAGGGCCCCACGGCCATGGGCAGCTTGCCCTGCGAGACCTTGTCCCCCCAGTTGGGGCAAGCATCCGCCATGCCCCAGCCACTCCACAGACTGCCGCTACGCCCGCTGCTGCTCTGCACACCACCGCGCCTGCTGCCGCCATCGGCGCTCAGGCTGGGCCTGGGGCACGAACCGTCGGTGCCCGGCACCTGCGGTGGCGGTTCCCTGCGCAGCACTCTGCATGGTAGTAGCAGGGTCAGCCCCGCCACACTCACCTGCTGGGAAAGGGGAGGGATATTGCGGCCAATAAAGCCGAGGAGAGCCAATGGGAGCCTCGCGAGAAAGGGCGGGATAGCTCCCTAAGTGCAACCAATCAGGACTCATAGGCTGAGTCCCGCCCACCGCGGGGGCAGAAAAGCCTGTATTGTATTGGCTGACAATCTAACACTCAGGCGACTTGCACCAGGAGGAGAACGCGCATTTGGGGCGGGGCTATTTGAGGGCTGATTGTACAGCCATCGCCAGTGGGGGCGGGGGGGTGGGCAGATTACCTCGAGTAGACCGACGCCCAGACAAATGCCCACGATGGAGATGAGGTTGTTGTGCAACCACTTTTGCAGGTTCCGCGAGCAGCCCTGGGAGTGTAGAGAAAGGTTAAAGTTAGGGCTCTTTCTAGGCTTCGCTCTCGCCCCCGTTCCCTAGTGACCAGCATACTCCAGCCTTTTCGCTCGGAACGAGCCCACCCCTCCCTACGTCAACATCTCAGGCCCACCCCTTTTCTCTAGGCCCCACCTCTTCTTAGAACCCGCACCGTCTATGGGCTCCGCCCCTCCGGTTGCCCCACTCTCCTTGCAGATCCCGCCCTTTAGCGGTGGCCCCGCCTTTCTGGGGACCACGCCCCTCCCTGCAGCTCCACCCCTTCGGTTGGCTGCTCCCCTTCCCACCTCTCGATAGGTGTAGCTGTTTGCAGTGACCGCGCAAAGTGCTGTACTGTGTTGGGGCCGAGCCAGTGGTCCGCCTCGGCTGAACTGGGAGGGGGCGGTTATATCAGAGGTTGCGGAGTCGTTAGTCGCTGATGAGTTATAGCAGGAGCAGGGCACGCGGTACACCTCCGATTCGTTGCTGCGCAGGCTGGGGACACGGTACCAGTCCTGAGGAGAGTTCCAGCCGCAGCAGCGCAGCTGGGAGAGGGACAGAGTCAGAGGGACCCGGACTGGAGGGATGCTAGATGACTTGGGGAATTAGTGGACCAGGTGGTGATGGTCTGAGGTCACGTTGGGAGCAGAGGACTCAGTAGTGGGTGCGGGATGGGGGACTGTGGACTGGCTGGGCTCACGACAGGGCCAGAGCCAGGGGGCATTAGGGGAACATGGGGTTGGGAGAGACAAATCACCGGCCCGGGAGAAGCGGCAGAACCACGCTAGGGACGGAGGATTGGGTGGGCAGTGCTATTCAGTCTCAGGGGATAGGTGGATGGGAGGGTGGGGCCACTTGAGTGACCAGGAAATGGAGTCTCAAGAGGGCTGGGACCCGTGGGACCCAGAGTCACTAGAGGCAGGGAGTGGGATCACGCTAGGGCCTTGGGGCAGAGGCTGGAGTCTTGTCCAGGCAGGGGACAAAGCCTTTCCAGGGTCTGGATGGGAGGCCATGTCAGGCACCGCAGTAGGTGGGTTGGGTAGATGGGGTTACATTAGGGTCCCAGAACAGGGCGGAATCTTCTCCAGGTGGAGGGCAGTGTCACACTGGAACCCCAGAGCGAGAGGAGAAACACTCCTTAAGGTGTGTGTGTGGTGGGGGGGGGGGCTCACAAACCTGAAACTGCACATAGTCCCAACTATCCTCCGCCTCAGTGTTCCCGGGGTTGGCGTAGTAGTTTTGGATCGTCTCCTGTATGATGTCCTTCACCTTCCGCTCCAGCTGAGAGGCAGAGAGTGAGGGTGAACCCCCACATACCTCCCCACCCCATCTGCGCCCGACCTACTCCAGCACTCCCGGCTCTCTCAGCCTCAAGGTGTCCCTGAGCATCTTTATGCCCGCATCAGTTCCTCACTGAATGACTACCTATGTCTTTGTTCCTCAAAACCTCTCTCTGCCCATTTCTACTGTGTTTGTTTCTCTCGCTTTCCCCGCGATCTCTCATCGGGTGTCTACGTCTTCCTCCGAGTCTGTTTCTCCATGTGTTTTCTCCTTATTTTTTGTTTTCCTTTGGATCTCATGTCTCCTGCTACGTCTGTGGTCCTCCATGTCGGTCTCTCTCTGCCTGTGTCTACCTCTGTCCATCTCTGTCAGTTTCTGCATCTGTTCTGTCTTTGTGGCTGTTTCTCTCTTCTGCCTTTCTCTCTTATTCCTCTGTGTCGGTCCCTGTCTGCCTCTGTTTCTCTTGCCACCCCCCACCCACTGGCTGCCGGGGGTGGGGGTGTGGGTGGGGGGCAGGCAAGCTCACCCGGATCCGCTGAGTGGAGATGAGGATCCCCAGGGTGATCTGCGTGACAAACAGGAGCAGCAGTAACCCGAAATACTGAGGGGCAAAGTGGAGTGGTCAGGCTGAGCTCCTTCCCCAGGATGCAGGGGTTCTATGTAAGGGGGGGGAGGGGTGGTCCTAGGAGATGGAGCAAGGGCGGGGCACTCACCAGGCCCAGGAGGCAGCGGAGCTCCTTCAGGGCCCCCAGACAGCCCAGGAGGGCAAGGCCCATGGTGAAAATCCCTGAGATGGCCAGGGCCTTGGACCAGGTCTGCAGGGGAAGGAAGGACGAGCCTGGGAGAGATGAGAAGCGGTGACATTAGACTCTGCGCACACAGCTCCAGGCAGACCCCTTCTCCACCCACGCAGTGGGGAACAGAATCCTGGGGGGCCTCTTTCTGGGCTCCTGGCGCACCTGCCCCATGCTGAGTCTCTGTCCCTCTCCCTCCCTTCAGCTCTCAGTGTCCCCTTCTTGCTTCCAGTCTCTCTTTCCGCTTCCAGTCTCTCTTTCCGCCTCCGGCTCCTTCTCACCCCCAACAGTTTCAGCCCCATCCCTTGCTCTGGGACGTTGGATAAGCCCCTTGAACCTCCCTGCGGCCTATGGGATAATGATATCTATTTCCTGGGGTTGTTTCGAGGGAAACCCGGGGGCATGTGTTCAGCCCAGTCCTCAATGCAGGGTGAGTACTTATTCAATACAAGCCATTAGGAGTTTGACTATTACCCCATTATTATTTTCCTATTATTATTATTGACGTTTTAGCTGCGCTTCTACTTCCTTGCTGTGTAACACCCCATATGTGACTTCCCCTCTCTAAACCTCAGAAGAGGTTTATGGGAGGCTGAGAAGACAATCTGCACGAGATCTGACACAGAGGAAGGGCCTGAGAAATGACTATTATTGTTATTAGTGCTGTGCACAATGCATTTGTTGGACACTGAGGCTTGGAGAGGCGCGGCAGCGGCGAGCTGTGCAGCAGGACCTGGGAGCTGCCTAGCCAGTTGGGTGCTGTGGGGCTCCCTGGGACAACGGAGAGCCCAGGAGGCCACCTGCGGGGAGGCTGGGTCCATGCGTGCTCCAGGAAGGCCCTCCCCGATCGCCCTGGCCCCCTCACCCACAAATGACACGAAGCTGTTCTTGTCCACAAGTATCCAGATACCAAAGCAAAAAACTAGGCTGCCGAGGACCTGGGTAGGGAAGAGGAGAACATGGTGGTGGGCAAGCAGGAATACCAGGTGGGGTGGCTGTGGCAGGGACTGGGCGGGGAGGGGGGCTCAGGCTTGGTGGCCAGGAGACAACTCACGAAAAAGAAGAGGTTGAAGACGAAGAGTAGGTACTTGGTGAGGCTGAGGCAGCTTTCCTGGGCCGACATCTTCGCCTGCGGGGGTGAGAGACCAGAAGAGGAGTTGGCAGTGGGGAAAGAGGGAGAAAGAAGCCTTGACCGAGGACAAAGGGAGAGGCTGAGAGACAGACAGAAAGGAAGAACACAGAGAAAGAGGAAGTGCTGGGGCGGAGCCCCACCCCCTCCCTCTACACCCTAGGTGGTTTGATTCTGTCTCTGTCCCTGTCTCCCTCCACCCCGTCACTGGGACACACACACACACACACACCAGTACCTGAGGGGGGTTGGAGTTAGTGGACACCAAAGACACGCTGGGCAGTCTGTCCAGGGTCTTCATGGTTCAGGCTAGGGGGACCCACAGGGACTCCTGATCTACTTGTAGCCACTTACCCTGGGCACCAGGAGCCCAGGCTGGCCCTGGGCAGCAGCCGACCTCACAGACACTCTGACCTCACTGCATCTACCTCTGTCCCCTCTTCCCGCTTCTGAGTCTCTTGTCCTCCCCTCTGTGGGCCTCTGTTCCCTTCTCTCTGAGTATCTCTGAGTCTCTGTCCCTCTCTCTCCCCGGGTTTCTGTCTCCCCCAACCTTAGGGTCTCTCTATCCTCTCCCTCTCTGGGTTTCTGGACACTTCTCTCTGCAAGCCTGGCCTCCTTTCTCTGAGGACTATTGACCCCCCACCCCCACCCCACCTCCACCCCCGCTTCTGTCATGGCTGCTTTCTCAGAGTCTGCATCCTGTTTTTGGCAAGAGTGCAGGCCAGGTGCTCCCCTGGGCAGGGGCAGGGGCTGGGCACCTGGGGGAAGTGAAAGTGTTACAGGCCCCAAGTGGGAAGGTCCCTGGGAGTGGGAGGAGTGGTAGGGCAGTGCCACAGCGCCCTGGGCGGAAGCTGAGCCTCAGGCATTACTTCCTGCCCCTGCAGTGGGGCCCCTAGAGGGGGCGGCTCCTGAGGAGCCGGGATTGAGCCGGAGACCTTGGCCATTAGATCCAGGTTGGCCGTCCCGGACTGTCTCTAAGCCTGAGCTGTATGCCTGGCAGCCTCTGAGGTCTCCCCCGATCCCCCACAGGCTCCCTACTCCCATCGAGTCCCAAATGCTCACAGATATCCCGTGTAGGCCGGAGATGTTCCTGCCATCCTGAAAACCAGCCCCTCTTAGAGATCTCTCTTTTGAGGGATCTCATCTGCTATCCTTTAAAAAAAAAAAAAATTATTGATTGATTTTTTGGTGCCACTGACTTACACCTTTTTTCTTCTTTTCCCATTGGTTGGTTCTTCCCTGTGTCCTGACCGGGAATCAAACTAGCAACTTTGGTGTATTGGGATGAAGCTCTAACCAACTGAACTACCAGGCCAGGGCTATCTTTTTTTTAAGATTTTATTTATTTATTTTCAGAGAGAGGATAAGGGAGGGAGAAAGAAGAGAGAAACATCGATTGGTTGCCTCTTGTTCACCCTCAAATGAGAACCTGGCCCACAACCCAGGCATGTGCCCTGATGGGGAATCAAACTACCAACCTTTTCACTTCTCAGGCTGGCGTTGAATCCACTGAATCACACCAGCCAGGACTGTTATCCTTTATTTATTTATGTATTTATTTTTTAAGGCTCAAAATGCACGTTGTTTTCTTACTGTCATCAAAAATCAACTCATTGGTTTTTCTTTTTTTTTTTTTTTAATTAATTTATTTATTTTTAGAGAGAGAGGAAGGGAGAGAGAATGAGAGGGAGAGAAACACCAATGTGTTGTTGCCTGCCTTCCATGTGCCCCCAACACAGGGGACCTGGCTTGCAAAGCAGGCATGTGCCCCAACTGGGAATCAAACCTGTGACCCTTTGGTTCACAAGCCAACACTCAATCCATCGAGCCACACCAGCCCAGGCTGATTTTTCACTGATACTATTCTGCTTTTTGATTCTGGGCTTCCCTTCCCCAGCTTTACTGGGGAATTGACATATCTGATTACATAATTTAAAGTAGACAGTATGATGATTTGACAACCATATGCATTGTGGAATGATTACCAAACTTAAGATAATTCACAGATTCATCATTTCATAGAGTTAACTGTACGTGTGTGTGTGTGTGTGTGTGTGTGTGTGTGGTGAGAATACCAAAGATCTACTTTTAGCAGCTTTCCAGTAAACAATACTCTATGATTAGCTACAGGCACGGGGCTGTAAATTAGGTCCTTAGGACTTATTCTTATAACTGAAAGTTTGTACCCCTGAGACCTACTTCATCCCATTTCCAGCCCCTGGCAACCATCATTTGACTGTTACTAAATATATAAAATAAATATATAATAAAATAAATAGACATAAAATTATATATAGATATATAGATATAGATTTCACATATAAATAACATTTTGTCTTTGGCTAAATTCAGCTAGCACAATGCCCTCCAAGTTTCATCCATGTCCTGGCAAATAGGCAGGGTTTCCTTTTTTCTGGCTGAGTAATACTCCACAGTAGGGGAGGGGGAGAGGAAGGGGGAGAGACAGAGACAGTGTGTTTGTGAGTGTGTGCGCGTGCGCGTTGAGAGGGGGCGGGAGTTGGGCCTGCAGTCCAGAGTGAAGTGAGAGAAGCGTGGGCGCATGCGTGGGCGAAAGGAGCTGTGGGTGTGTGCGTGCAGGGGAGGAGTGTGGGAGGCGGGGGGGTTGTAGGGGCAGAGGGGCAGAAGGGGCTTCTAGGTCACGTGGGAGGCACGCGTGGGGAGCGCATGCGCAGAGGCACTGCGAGAAAAGCGGTGGCTGCTGGAGAGCGAGGAGCGTCTAGCGAGCGGGTCTCACGATCCTTACAGTGGCCTGAGATGGTCACTGGGCTTCTCAGTTGATTCTTCACCCTCGTTGTCACCTAGCTGACCTGACTGAAGAGGCCGGATCTCGAGGCTAGGGTGAGGATGACTTGGCCTTAGGGATCCCCAAAATGATGGTCATAGATCCGGGTAGGGGCTGGGGGTTGTGAGGCCAGGCTCACTCCGAGGGGTGACAGGCCACGGGATGGAGCCTCCTGGTCGCCTCGGCCTCTCTGGAACCGAGGGATCCAGAGGCCTGTCCTTTTCTCTCCCCTAGAGTCCAAGAAGGTGGCCTTGGCCCCTTTGCTCACTGAATCTGACCTTGAGCCACTGCCAAGCCCTGGCCTTCACGAGCCTCGGTCGTCAGGCCCTGTCCATCGGGGAACCACTGGTTCAGTTCCCAGACAGCAAACCCCGGGTCCAACCCAGCACAGGCCTGTTGGGGACAAACGGTTATTTCCTGCACCTTGAGGAGCCTGTACAGCAGCTCCTGCCTTTCTTCCTTGGTCTAGTTCCAAGGAAGGAGGGAAACGGGCATTTCTGGGAGACACGAGCACTCCCCAGATGGCGTGGGCCCAGGCGAGCGATTGCTGGGACAGAGGCTGCTGGGCCTCACAATGCTGGGCGGTCACCAGGAGCCCTCCAGCCCGGGAAGAAATGTCAGCCAGAAACCAAGGGGCTCTATGGGTATCCCAAGTGACCAGTTGGCAGAATCTCAATTTGCCAAAACTCAGTTCTCTTACTGAAGGGTAAGGTGACCAGTTTACAAAAACAAAACAAAAACAAACCAAATCCCCTAAAACTTGTTCTAAGAAATACACTTTTTCTTTTCATTTATTTTTTAAGATTTTACTTATTTATTTTTAGACAGAGGGGAAGGGAGAGAGAAAGAAATGGAGAGAAACATCAATGTATGTTTGCCTCTGGAGCGCCCCCCACTGGAGACCTGGTCTGCAGCCCTGGCATGTGCCCTGACTGGGAATCAAACCTGTGACTCTTTGGTTCTCAGGCTGGGGCTCAATCCACTGAGCCACACCAGCCAGGGCTACATTAATTAATTTTTCAATGTTGAACCAACCATACGTACTTGGGATAAATCCCACTTGATTATACATTCTTTTTTAATTCTTTTATATAATTCTTTTTATACTCCTGTTCAGTAGTTTTCTCTAATGTTTTTGTCTGGTTTTGTTATCAGGGTACTACTGGCCTTGTTGAATGAGTTAGGAAGTGTTCCCTCACCTTCTGCCCTCTAAAAGAGGTTGTAGAGAATTAGTAATATTGCTTCCTTAAGTAGTTGTCAGAATTGATTAGTAAACCTGTCACATCCTGTTTTTATTCATTTCTTTTCTTTTTCAGGATGCTCTCCATTCGCTTGTAGAGTATTTGAGGAGCCAGCCGAAGGTCAGAGTAACAGAAGCACAGAGAGCAGAGAGCAGACATGAGGTAGAACACTGTCCTCTTGCTGGGGACAGAGCAGCTGGGGAGGAGGGGACAGAGACACAAGAACTAGATGAACAGTCAATAGTTAATTACGTCCGGAGGTGAGCAAACTGAGGAAAAATGAAAGTGGTCAGAATGGACAGTGCCTGCGATTTTTTTTTTTAATTTAAAAAAAATTATTTATTTATTTTTAGAGAGAGGGAAAGGGAGGGAGAAAGAGAGGGAGAGAAACATCAATACGTGAGAGAAACATCAATCAGGTGTCTCTCACACGCCGCAAACGGGGAATCTGGTCCGCAACCCAGGCATGTGACCTGACTGGGAATTGAACCGGCCACCTTTTGGTTCACAGGCTGGCACTCAGTCCACTGAGCCACACCAGCCAGGGCAGGGAGGCTGCAATTTTAGATAAGTGGGCAGGGAAGGCATCACCAGTGAGGTGGTATTTGAGCAGAGACCTGGATGAGGAAGCTCAGAGTGGGGAAACTACTTCCCTGAGACTACAAGGCAGATTTGGGATTAAATTAGTTTCTTTGACTCAAAAGCCCACTAAAAATGGTGTCTCCCTCCGTGAGGAGCACCCCTCGGTGTTTCCAGAAACTCATGGAGATTCCTGACTGGTGTTAGCTCGCCCATCTCTACCCTTATCCTTTGCACCAAAGCATTTCTAAGAAGTGAAACTTATGTAAGAGGATTTTGGGGGTGCTTTGAACTTGAGGGATGTTAGGGACAGAAATGAAAGGTTTGCTTTAAGGAGGTGTTGAAGATTATTTTGCGACTCAGTCATTCCTCAACTCTAAAATCTCAAATCTCATTTCTGGCGTCCTCAAGGTCTACTCAGGGAGACAAGCTCCCCCTCGGTTTTTCAGAAGCTCCCGCACAGGGTCAGCCTGGAGTGAAGACAGAGGCCCAGATGCCAGAACCTTCACTGGCAAAAGCCTCATCTACTGACTTGAGCCTTTCAGAGACTTTCCCAGGAAGCCAAGTTTGGGAACACAAGGGCCCGCAGTCTGTGGTGGCCTGGATTTCAGATTCCCAGGCTTTGGAAGCCCAAGCTGCGGAGGCTAAGGCCTGGGGGACTCAGGTTTATGAGGCACAGAGAAGGGGCACCCAGGCCAAGCAGACCTCTAGAGAGGGGCTGGACTCTGTCCAAACCGTGAAACAGAGACCCTTAATTAAGAAGATGGAGGTGCCACAGAAGAAGAGCGAGGTCCCCCACATCCGGCCACTCTGGTCCAACAAGGTTGAGTACATCCTGGCCCAGGTGGGCTACTCCGTGAGGGCAGTCAACCTCTGGCGGTTTTCCTACCTGTGGCTTCACTACGGAGGTTGTAAGTCTGGGGACCAGGAATCATAGGTCCACAAGGGGCTAGCAAGACAGAAGCCAAGCCAGGCTTCAAACTCCACGGTCGCTGGAGAGACCTCTAGAGGCTGGAGACGGCCCTCTGAGCGGGAGAGGAGGCGGGGCCTGAACGCCGAGGATCCTGAGAGGGGATGGAGGTGCAGGGTATCTGAACATGAGGATGGAGGGGCTACAAGTCTGTATCGGGGCTGGAGGTGGAAAGGACACATCTGGGCCTTCCAGGAACTGGGGGCTAAGGGGCTAGCCACCTGGGACTGTGAGGGATGTGGAAATAGTTGAGTTTCGATGCCTGGGGTTCTAAGGGACGTCATGGGTGGGGAATGTGTTTTTCTGGACTCCCGAAGAAATCCAAGATGGCTCCTTCCTTAAATGCCCTGCACAGGGAGCTTTTGCATCATCTACTTCTTCTTGCTGCTCTTGATTGGGGTTCCTCTCCTCTTCCTGGAGATGGCCGTCGGTCAGAGGATGCATCAGGGCAGCTTTGGTGTATGGAAGATCATTGGCCCCTGGGTTGGTGGTGTGGGGTACACCAGCTTCATGGTGAGGAGCCCTGGGCTGCCCAAGCCTACCCTTCACCCCTACCCCCACCCTAGCCCTTGTCCTGGAATGGGCCCCCTGATTTCCCTTGCATGGGTCAGGTCCCTTCAGTTCCCCAGTCCTCTGCCACATTCCCTTGTTTTTCCGGTCCCCATCCCTCTTCCCCAGCCACCTGCTCCCTGGCCCCACAGGTGTGCCTCATCTCTGCCTTGTACTTGAATGTGTTCAATGCCTGGACCCTCACCTACCTGAGTCAGTCCTTCAAATATTCCATTCCATGGGAGCATTGTCCTCTACTGGAGAACTCCAGTGGCTTTGGTGAGGAGAAGAAAAGAATTTGGAAAAGGAGTAAGGAGTGAGGAGGGGTGAAGAAGAGGCAAGAGTAGGGGGAAGAAGAAATGAGATGGGAAGGGATGCAGGGGAAGCGCTAGTGTAGAGGGGAGGGGCCACCCTGTCCAACAAGCACGCCCAAAGCCAGATACCCTCAGATCCTGAATGTGAGGGGACAACGCCCTTGATGTACTTCTGGTACCGGACAACCTTGAAGGCCTCAAACGGTATTGAGGAGGGCGGGCCACCAGTCTTCGGTCTGAGTGTGTCCTTTCTGCTGTCTTGGTGTCTCGTTGGCGCTTTCATGATTAACGGGCTCAAGTCCATTGGGAAGGTGAGTCACCATTTGTGAATTCCTGAACAGTCGCAGACACTTTCAGCCCTCACCTCAATTATTACTTACTGATCTCCTAACGTCTCACTCACTCTGGCCTGCCGCTCCGTCCAGCCCCTGAGCTCTGCTGAAAGCTGTCTTCTAGCTCCTCCTCATTTCTGACTCAGAACTTTCTACCACTGATGACTGTGGGTTGACCCCATGGGCACGTGGTTGCTGACGTGCCCCACTCTCAACTCAGGTTATGTATGTGTTGGTACCAGTGCCCTATATAATCATGCTCTGTTTCCTCATCCGGTGCCTGCTGCTGGAGGGAGCAGTTTTTGGCCTTCAACATTTGAAGATTTTGCAGGTAGGGTATATCTTCCTTACTCTTCTGTCAGGCCTTAGAGGATACCTATTGTCTATTCTTTTTTTTTTTAAGATTATTTATTTTATTTTTAGAGAGAGGAGAGAGGGAGAGAAACATCAATATGCGGTTGCCTCTCATGTGCCCCCTACTGGGGGACCTGGCCCACAACCCAGGCATGTGCCCTGACTAGGAATTGAACCTGCAACCCTTTGGTTCGCAGGCTGGTGCTCAATTCACTGAGCCACACCAACCATGGCCCTATTGTCTATTCTTAGGTGGCCTTTCCCCATTATCTTCCTCTGCATCCACCCCCTCCCCCCTTTATTCTGTTAAGGGTCTCCTCTTTGTGGACATCTGTCCTCGTTCTTGTCTTTGCCCTTTTAGGTATCGGCTCTGTACGACGTGGATGTGTGGTGCCACGCGGGGGTCCAAGTCTTGTTTACCTTCGGTCTTGGCTATGGCCCCATTGTCTCTTTATCCTCGTACATGGACCTGTCCAACAACTGTCTCCACGACGCTTGCATTGTGACCCTGGTCAACCTGGGCTCTATGATGCTCGCCACACCTACCATCTTCTGTGTCCTGGGCTTCTGGGCCACAGTCCTCACAGACCGCTGCAGTGAAAAGTAAGGTTGGCCCCTTAGTGGAGGGTCTTGGCCTCCCAGGGAACTACAGAAAGTCTAAGAAGCAGGTTCTCTCTCGTAGCACAACTCCACGGGAGAATTATGCACACGTCCTTCAAGTACACGGTGCTCCCTGATGCTCTGTGTGCAAAGATTAGAAGGTTGACTTTTGGCTACTAGTCTAAGAAGGGAGGAAGGACAAAGGTCGGGGGCGAATAAGAGACTGCATCACTAGCCCTGGCTGTGTGGCTCAGTGGATTGAGCGCTGGCTTGTGGACCAAAGGGTCGCCGGTTCGATTCCCAGTCAGGGCACATGCCTGGGTTGTGTGCCGGGTCCCCAGTAGGGGGCGCACGAGAGGCAACCGCATATTGATGTTTCTCTACCTTTCTCCCTCCCTTCCCTTCTCTAAAAAATAACTAACTAAATAAATAAATAAATAGACTTCATCACTAGAGCAGGGACTCCCAGAGTCCCAAGAAAATGAAAGGAAAGCCTTCCCTGAGAGTCGCCCGTGGTTATAAAGTCCCCAGGTTCACACCAATTCATGACCCTGAAGGTGGGTGCCGCCTTGGTTCATCCCAGGCTCTACCTTACCCAGATCAGTAATGCCAGGCTAGTGACGTCCTTTCTTACATGGAAGATCAGGGAAAAGGAGGCAGTGTCCTAAGGAGCCAAATGGTTCTAAGTGATTCAATTCTTTTTCCCCAGGAACGCAGAAATGCTTTCCAGTCTGGTAACCCTGGGGAAACTGCCTCCCGAGGCCCAGCCCCCTGAGTACCTGGGGCACCACCCGGCCACTGTCTTCTTCGCCTGGCTCAACAGCCTGTCCCCATCTATCAGCAGCATGGTCCTCAGCCACATTGTTGAGTGTGACGTAGAGAAGCAGTTTTTGAAGGTCAGTAAAAATAGGTAAGCTGGGCTGAGTGTTCCTCAATACCTTTTTTTAAAAACAGATTTTATTTATTATTTTTAGAGAGAAGCGAAGGGAGGGAGAAAGTGTGAGAGAAACAGCAATGTGTGGTTGCCTCTTGCACGCCCCCTACTGGGGACCTGGCCCGCGACCCAGACATGGGAATTGAACTGGTGACCCTTCTGGTTTGCAGGCTGGCGCTCAATCCACTGAGCCACACCAGCCAGGCCCTCAGTGCCTTGTATAAAACAGAAATTTCATCCTTTATTATTAGTACCAGGAAAAAAAAAAAAAAACCCTCCCAGAAGCACCAGAATAACCTGCAGCCTTGGTAGTGCAAAGAACTGCAGCTTACAGACCTGGCTGGTGTGGCTCAGTGGATTAAACTCTGGCCTGTGAACCAAAGGGTTGCAGGTTCAATTCCCAGTCAGGGCACATACCTGGGTTGCAGGCGGGTCCCCATGTAGGGACTTGCAAGAAGCAACCACGCATTGATGCTTCTCTCTTTTCTTCCCTTACCCGCTCTAAAAATAAATAAATAAAATCTTCAAAAAAAAAAAAAAAGAACTGTAGTTTGCAGAATGCTCTTCTGTGGATAACATTAGGTGGATTCGTTTTCCACGTCAGAGGGTCAGCTTGGCGTTTTCCAGGGAAGGTAGAATGTATGTTTGTCTGTACTGTTGTTAAGTTCAAGGACGCTTTAACTCCTGCCTTTCCCCTCCTTAACAGGTGAATGAGGGCCCAAGCTTTGGGTTCCTGACCTTCATCGAAGCCTTGTCATTTGCTCCTGGCTCTGTCTTCTGGGCCACCCTCTACTTCCTGATGTTGCTGACCTTTGGGCTGTCTGTCATGGTGGCGACCCTGCAGGGCATTGTCACTCCGCTCCAGGACAGCTTTTCCTCTTTCAGGAAGTATCCAAAGCTGTTCACAGGCACGTGGGCCTGTGGCCCTGCTCCCTCCAATGACCCCGACGTCTCTGAGACGCTAATCCTGCCCTGGTTCTAACCTCCACTTAGTTGCCCTCTTTAGCCAGCCCGACCTCTGACCTTGATCCAGGTTCGTTGTTTCCCCGCAGTGATTGTCTTTGTGCTCATGTTCCTGTGTGGCCTCTTCTTCACTCGGCCTTCAGGCATCTACTACATTGTCCTACTGAGCGAATACTGGATAATCCTCCCCATAATCATCATCATTACACTTGAAAACATGGCTGTGGCCTGGGCCTATGGAGCCAGGAGGTGATTGCTTGGGTCTGCAGGGAAGGCTGACCCCTTTCTTCCTCCCTCCCTCCCTCCCTTCCTTCCTTTCTTTCTTTTTTAGATTTTATTTATTTACTTTTGAGAGAGGGGAAGGGAGGGAGACTGAGAGGGAGAGAAACATCAATGTGCAAGAGATACATTGATTGGTTGCCTCTCACGCGCCCCCTACTGTTGACCTGGCCCGCAGCCCAGGCATGTGCCCTGACTGGGAATGGAACCGGTGACTTTTCAGTTCGCAGACTGGCGCCCAATCCACTGAGCTGCCCCAGCCAGGGCTGACCCCTTTCTTTTTGCCTTCATTCTCACTCAGCTAGAGTGACACAGGGACCCTTAACGTCAGGACTTTCTGAGAAACCTTTAAGTCACTCATGTCTTTAGCATACTTATTGAGTGCTTCGTAGGTGCCAGGCGCTCTTTCAGTCAGCGCGGATAGAGGATCAAGTGACACAAACATACCTGTCATCGGGGAGTGTATATTTAACGGTGGAGCTGGACAGTCACCAAGTGAAGACATAAAAATGTTAGGTGGTAATAACTGAGAGGAGACGGTCAAGGGCAAGGTGGAATGACCAGGAAGGGGGGTGCGGGTGGGTGTCCACTGAGAGAGGGTTGCAGGGCAGGCCTCTCCGATAGAGTGACGTTTGAGCAGACTCTTGAGAGAAATGAACAAAAGAGCCATGACAAGCTTCTGAGGAGGCGTGTTCTCAGCAGAGGGAACAGTAAGTACCGAGGGCAGGGAAGTGTGCCCGGAGGTTGGGGGGGACAAGGAGATCAGAGAGGTTGGAACAGAACGTTAGCAGATGAGACCGGAGAGGTAAGGGGACAGACATCACACAGGGCCTTCGGAGCCATGGTGGGACTTCGCTTTTTAAGCAGAACGCTAGAGGAGGTGTGAGAGGGTTTTACGTAGGGGAGTGGCACCGCCGGATTTATTCTGACAAGGTACAGTTCCTGTGTGGAGCATAGACCATGAGGAGTCAAAAGTGAAGCCAGCGGAACGGTCGGGAGCTATGGCGATATTTCACATGGGGGCTAACAATGATGCAGGCCAGGGTGCTGGGGGGGTAGATGCAGAGATGTGGTCTGATTCTTCAAGGAAGAATGACTAGGGCAGAAGGACCAAGAAAACCAGGGCCCGGGAACCAGCCAATGGGACTGGAATGGGAGCATGGGAGAATCCGTGTCACATCCAAGGGGCTCCAGAGCCCAGCGTTTTACATAGGATTCAAGGGCGGAAGTTTCAGGGGGCAGCATTTTCGGGTGACGGTGGCTCTCGGGGTCAGTTCACCCATTAAGTCACAGCACAGATATTTCTTGAGGCTGGCTGTGTCGGGAAAGCCTTGTGGGACCGGGGTACAAATGGGTTAGAATCAGCCCCGCCTCTCAAAAGAGCAGAGTCCAAAGAGGAAAAGCGGTAAGCAGACAGTTGCAGTACAAGGTGGTACGTCCAGAGGACAGGTAGCTGGTGGCCCTCTAGGGCACCTGGGAAGTCAGAGAACGTGTCCTAGAGCAGAGGACGTTGAGCAGAGTCTGGACAGATGAGCAGGTAGACAGAGGACAGTGGTCTAGGCCGAAGGACCCCGCTTGTATATTTATTAAAGTTTGAGAGCATGCGCTGAAGGAGGCTAGGTCCATGGGCTGGAAGAAACTAAAGAAAGTTCCTTCAAGGTCAAGTGTTAACTCTTGGGGGGGTCTGTGGTGTTCACTATGGATACCCAGCACCTAGAAGAGTCCCTGGCACATCACAAACCCTCTCCCGTTTATGGAATGAATGGAAGGGACTTGGCCTTTACCCTGAGGCTACTGGGTACCCATGGAAGGCTTAGGAGCAGTAGAGGAATGTTTGGGGGAAAAAAAAAGTATTTTTTTCAAGAAAGGGGAAAGAGAGGGAGGGAGAGAAACATCAGTGTGTGGTTGCCTCTCGTGCACCCCCTACTGGGGACCTGGCCCACAACTCAGGCATGTGCCCTGACTGGGAATCGAACCGGTGACCCTTTGGTTCACAGGTGAGTATTGAATCCACTGAGCCACATCAGGCAGGACAGAATGTTTGACATTTTGTGGGGGCTGAGAGAAGATAAGAGCGGATGAGGCTTGAGCGGAGGCAGGGGTTTGGAAGCGAGGTAGAATATTAGAAAGATGTTAACTAAGGCCAGGCTGGCCTTGCCCGGCCCAGCGAAGGCTGGACCTCCCATGGTCTTGCGACCCTTGCTCCCAGGTTCCCTGCAGACCTGGAGACTGTGTGGGGCCGTCCCATCCACCCCGTCGTTCACTGGCTGTGGTACGCTGTGGCTCCAATTGTGTTGCTGGTCCTGTTTACGACAAATCTAATCCTTCTGTCTCTGAAGACCGTGAGCTATCTGGCCTGGGACTCGAGCACTGTGAGCCTCCCTGTCCACACCCCGGATCTTCCTGGGCAGCGGGGCCAATCTTTCAGTCCACTCCCGCCTGGAGACCCTGTCCTCTCATGCTCGGCTCCCTGAAGTCTTGTCAGTCCTCCGCCCTGGTTCCCCTGCCGCTCTTCCCCTTCCACAGCCTTTCCTCTTCTGGAAACTTTAATGTTCTGAACCCCTTTCCCATCTCTCCACAGTCAAAAGAGGTGCTTCGACAATACCCGACATGGGTGCTGCTCACGATGATCATCCTCTTCTTCATTGTCATCCTCCCCATCCCCGTGTACTTTGTGTACTGCCTCACTCATGGCATTCCCTTCAAGTCCCTGAGCTTGGACAGGCCCGTCAAAGAGGTCCAAGAGGAGCCAATCCTACAGGCTGATAATCACACCGCTGGTCAATCTGCCATGTGACGTCCTAGCCTCCTTCCTGTGACCTCACATCACACCTTCCTCAGAACAGGAGACCCAGCATCAACTAGCAACTGCTCATGTCCTCGGACCCAGAACTCCTTTTATTCCCAAAGGCAGGGGCATTATTTGGCGGGGGGGCTCTTGGGGCCTGGCATTGCAGCCCCAGTCACAGACCCCTTTAGTTGCCACCGTCATTTTCTCCGTCCCCTTCTTTAGTGTGTGCACGGGCCACTTGCATGCATGGTCGGTGATGCCAGCCAGACCTGGTCAAGTAACGCTGGTGGCAAATAAATCAGTCCACTCTCCCGGCACTGGGTGTGAGCCGATCTGTCTTCATTTTCTGTAAATGTCTCAGAGCTTCCATAAATGTTAAACTCTCAGGAGTCTTCTATCTTTTTAAAAAAAATTTTTAAGAAAGATTTTATTTATTTTTAGACAGAGGGGAAGGGAGAGAGAAAGAGGGAGAGAAATACCAAATGTGGGGTTGCCTCTCGTACGCCCCCTGTTGGGGACCTGGCCCGCAACCCAGGCATGTTGCCCTGACTGGGCTTATGAACCATTGACCTTTTGGTTTGCAGTCTGGTGCTCAAGCCACTGAGCCACACCAGCCAGGGCAGGAGTCCTCCATTCTTTTGAGAGTTAAACATCAAACCTGGAGTTCCTGCCCTTGCCTTGCTGTGGCAAATTCAGATGCTAGATTACTAGACTTGCTTTATCCAGGGACTGGCCTTTAGCCAAGAAAACCCAGATATGGTGGTTCAACAAAGATGCAGAGGATATTAATGTGCTTGCTAATGGGACCTGGCACCACTATCATGGGTCTAAAATTATTGTTAAGAGTTTCCAAGACTGTCGTGCGCTGAGTGACCCGCACAGACTCAGTTTGGGACCCACCCAATTGTACTGCTGAGCCCACCATGGTTCCATATCTACTCAGTAAGAGACATCCTGTTACCACAGGGCCGAAATCAAACGGATTTGCTTAGTGGCTGAAAATTGAGTGGGTCCCAAGGAGCTGGTGGAAGTGGTGAGTTCACAACTGAGCTGGGGTAGCCCCCAAAAGGAGATAGAGTCAGTTGAGTCAGTGACTGGGGGTGAGGGCTGTGGGTGGAGGTGGTTGGGATTCCCAGAGATCCAGGAAATGGGCTTCCTTTATTTTTTTAATTTTTAAATTTCTTTTATAAAGGAGGGTAGAGAAACATCGATGGGTTGCCTCTTGGCCCACAGCACAGCCATGCACCCTGCCTGGGAATTGAACCAGGGACCCTTTGGTTCACAGGTGCCACTCAATCCTCTCAGCCACATCAGCTGGGGTTGGGTTCCCTTTAGATGCACAAGAGGTCCCAGGATTTCGGATTGCTTAGCTCCCACAGGAAGACAGCCTCTGCATAAGTTTCTGTGACAAAGGAAGAGAAAGACATTCCCAACCCTTCCTTGGCGGGCGGGACTCCCGCGGTGGGTCTGGTGAGCGAGCGGGCAGAGCCCAAATCCCTGCCGTCTCCCCATCGCAGCAGTTTCACGCTCCTCAAGCTCGTGGGTGGCAGCAGCGCTGGAGGCGCTGTGAACCTCCCGGTGGTCATCAGCCATTGGCTCGGGTACCGGGTAGCCCCGCCCCCTCACGCCCCCCCCCCCCGCCCCGCCCCCACCCAAACGATCCGCCCTCGAAGACCCGCGCTACTGGCTCAGGTAAGATGGGAATGGAAGGGAGATGAGGGAGGAGGCGGGCATCTTCTCCCGATCAGATAGCCTGAGTTTTCTAGCTCCTTCCTTTTGGGGGCCCAGGCGCTCATCCTTCGTCCTGCCGCCAACCTCCAGCCTCAGCTTTGGGAGCAGAGCCTGGGGGAGAGGTATTGAGAAGCGGGGGCTAACCGGATAAACCGATGGGAGTGGGATGAAGATCTTGGTGCGTGCCCTCCTCCTACTTCCCACTGTAGATTTTCCTTTCCTCAGGCCACTCGTCGAAGGTCCTTCGGCACCTGCCCCGGGGTTGTTTTCATTGGGAATCTCTCCCTTTGCTGTAGGGGGTGCTGATTACAGTGAAAAGCGGTTTTCCATCACAGGTACTTCTCTGCCTAGCTGTGGGGGTCTTTACTGCCTGGAGTCCGGCTTCATGGCGCCCTAGCGTGTGAGCGGGTTTTCTTGTGGACCGCGGTTAGGAATCTCTGGCCTTGGGCGAAAAAGCAGAGTCCCCTGCCCTGGTAAAGTACCTTACACGTCTTCACTTTTATTCCTCTCACAAGTGGCATGAGATACAGGTACTGTCATCCTCCGTTTTCATCAGGAGATGCGGAAGAAAGGGGTTCGCACAGTGAGCCTGACCAAGATTCTTGTCTTGTGGCTTCAAGACCTTTTATTTGGGAAATTTTCAAACACACTCAAAAGAATAACAACCGATCACTTTGTCACCCATCTTCAATCGTGACCAACTGGTGACTAGTCTGCTTTCATCTCTCCTCACCCCACAGCATCGCTCCCCATTATTTTGAAGCAAATCCTAAATTTGTCATTTTACCTGTAGACATGCTACTACGTATCTCTAAAGTATAAGAACCCTTAAAAAAAAATTGGCAAGCCCTGGCTAGTGTGGCTCAGTGGATTGAGTGCCAGCCTGCGAACCAAAGGGTCGCCTGTTCGATTCCCAGTCAGGGCACATGCCTGGGTTGTGGGCCAGATCCCCAGTAGGGGGGCGTGAGAGGCACCCACACATTAATGTTTCTCTTCCTCTCTTTCTCCCTTCCCCTCTCTCTAAAAAACAAACAAACAAAAAACTAGCAAAAACGTATCACACTTAAAACAAATAACAATAATCCTACTATCATCAAATATTCAGTTAGCATTCAGATTTTCCTGTTTGTCTCATTTCTTTTTTTTTCTTTTTTTTGGTACCTTTATCTTTTTTCAACAGCTTTATTGAGCTACGATTCACCCATTTACATAGTACGAATCGATGTTTTTTAGTATATCACAGACCTGTGCAATCACCACCACAGTGGATTTTAGCACGGTTTCATTATCCTGAAAAGACACACCACACCCCTTAGCCATCACCCCAATGCCCCAGCCTCCAACCCCCACCTTGGACAACCACGAATTGACTTTGTGTTCTATAGATTTGCCTATTCTGGTAGTCCTTTTGTATCCGGCTTCTTTCACATAGCATAATGTTTCGAGTCTTCTTTCTTTTCTTTTTTTTTTCCCTTGGTCCACCTAGCTAAAGGTTTGTCGCTTTTGTTGAGCTTTTCAAAGAGGCAACTTCTGGTTTCATTGATTTTCTATATTCTTTTTCTATTCCCCATTTCACTGAGCTCTGCTCTGATCTTTCGTATTTTGTAAATATATTCCATTTTTGTCAATCACCCCTCAGCAAAGCTGGAAAAAACATATACTTTTTAAGAATGATCAACTCTTTGTCTAATGATTTCGTCATCTGGGTTACTTAGGGTTGACATCCCTTGGTTCTCTTTTCCTTTGGGAAATGGTCATAATTTTTTTAAAGCGACGAGTCATTTTGGACTGTATCTTGGGAACTTTGAATATTATGTCGTGAGACTCAGAATCCTGTTAATATCCTCAGGAGAATGTTGGATTTTGTTTGCTTATTTGTTTTAGCAGGCAGTCACCCTGGGTGGGTTTGATGGCAAGTTTTCTCGTAACTTCTATGGGCATTGTTTACAATGTTAGTTCAGTTTTCAAAGCCTTTGCTGTGTTATCTGGGCTAACACGTGCCACCCTGGGGTTAGTCTGCGACTGGGACAGTGGTTTATATCATCGCCGAGTTTTTCAAAGCCTTGCTGTGCTTCTTTGCATTTCTTCCACGCTTGCGTAATTCAGAGGTGAACCTCCGAGGTAAGAAGGAAAACTTGGTATATGTCCCCCATGCTCTAAATGCACAGGAGCTCCATGTCCTGGAGCTCTGGAAATAGGGGCTTTCCGCTGGGGTTCCTGCTTTTACTGCATGTTGTACAGTCCCATGATTTCCTTGGCTATCCTTGGATCAAGAGAGAAAGGAAGAAAAAACATGTGAAACCCGTCCCCGCACTGTAAGTTATTATTCAACTTTTAACTTAAATCCCCAGTCTGACCACAATTGTTTACTTTTCAAAGTCCACAGATAGTTGCTTTTGGTATTCCATCCCGATTTTAGCTGCAGTCAGCAGGAGATACTGGCTGTATGTCCTTGGCTTACTCCATCTTGGCCAGCAACCGGAGACTAGCGGCAGGCTCTTCATTATTTTTGGCACTTGACTCTTCTACATCAATGGTAAAATCTTGTTAGCTTTCATGAAAAACTATGCTGAGATTTTGATTGGAAGTGCATTGACTCAGTCAACTTGGGGGAGAAATTCCATCTTCACAGTATTAACTATTTATATCCATGACCTTGGGATATTTTCACATGATGTAGGTCTGTGTTAATGTTGTTTAGATTAACTTCTTGATGCCATACAGTTTTTGTTGTTATTGTTGGTGCTATCTTTCTTTTTAAAAAATCCACTTTCTGCTCTGGCTGGTGTGGTTCAGGGGATTGAGGGCTGCCTGCGAACCAAAGGGTCTCCGGTTCCATGCAGGCCAGGTCCCCAGGAGGGGGTGTGCAAGAGGCAACCACACACTGAGATTTCCCTCTCTCCCTTCCCCTCTCTAAAAATAAATAAATAGACTTCCAGTCAAGATGGAGGCATAGGTAGATACACTGTGCCTCCTCCCACAACCAAAAGAAGGAGAGCAACAAATGTAAAAACAAAAAACAACCAGAATTGTCAGAAAATTGAACTGTATGGAAGCCTGACAACCATGAAGTTAAAGAAGAAACATTCATCCAGACTGGTGTGTGTGGGGGGGTGGAGATGGGCAGCCGGGGTGGAGAGGACTTGTGGCAAGACAGTGGCTGGCAAACCGGGTGGTCCCACATCTGTGTGCGGTTAAACCGGGAGGAACAACTGGGGAGCAAAACAGACTGCGGCAACCCAGGGTTCCAGCACGGGGAAATAAAGCCTCAGAACCTCTGACTGAAAACACCTGTGGGGGTTGCGGGAGCGGGAGAAACTCCCAGCCACACAGCAAAGTTCACTGGAGAGACCCACAGGGTCCTAGAAAGTACACAAAACCACCTACCTGGGAATCAGCACCAGAAGGGCCCAATTTGCTTGTGGGTAGTGGAGGAAGTGACTGAAAGCCCTCGGAGAGCTGAGCAAGCGGCACTATTCCCTCTTGACCCCTCCCCCAAGTACAGCACCACAACGCAGCGATGTGGGTTGCCCCACCCTGGTGAATACCTAAGGCTCTGCCCCTTAGTACTTAACAGGTGTGCTGACACACACACAAAAAAATGGCCCTAATGAAAGAACAGATCAAAGCTCCAGAAAAAATACAACTAAACGACAAAGAAATAGCCAACCTGACTTCCAGCCAAGATGGAGGCATAGGTAGACACACTGTGCCTCCTCGCACAACCAAAAAAAGGACAACAACCAATTTAAAAACAAAAAACAACCAGAACCGACAGAAAATCGAACTGTATGGAAGTTCCACGACCAAGGAGTTGAAGAAACACTCACCCAGACCAGTAGGAGTGGCGGAGATGGGCAGCTGGGTGGAGAGGACTCGAAGCAAGGCAGCGGCTGGCAGACTGGGTGGTCCCACATTCGTGTGTGGATAAACTGGGAGGAGCAACTGGGGAGTGAGATACCCCACACAACCCAGGGTTCCAGCGAGGGGAAATAAAGCCTCAAACCTCTGATTGAAAACACCTGTGGGGGTTGAGGTGCCAGCGAGAGAAACTCCCAGCCTCACAGGGGAGTTTGTTGGAGAGACCCACAGGGTCCTAGAACGTACACAAACCCACCCACCTGGGAACCAGCACCAGAAGGGCCCAGTTTGCTTGTGAGTAGCAGGGGAAGTGACTGAAAACTGGCAGAGAGCGGAGAATGGCACTGTTCCCTCTCGGACCCTCCCCCACAGACAGCATCACAACGCAACAGCAACGTGGGTTGCCCTGCCCTGGTGAACACGTAAGGCTCCGCCCCTTACTATGTAACAGGAGCGCCGAGACAAAAATATATATGGCCCAAATGAAAGAATAGATCAAAGCTCCAGAAAAAATACAACTAAGCAACGAAGAGATAGCCAACCTATCAGATGCATAGTTCAAAACACTGGTAATCAGGATGCTCACAGAATTGGTTCAGTATGGTCGCAAATTAGATGAACAAATGAAGGCTATGCTAAGTGAAATAAAGGAAAATGTACAGGGAACCAACAGTGACAGGAAGGACACCGGGACTCAAATCAATGATGTGGACCAGAAGGAAGAAAGAAAAATTCAACCACAACATAATGAAGAAACAAGAATTCAAAAAAATGAGTAGAGGCTTAGGAACCTCCAGGACATCTTAAAATGTTCCAATATCCGAATCATAGGGGTACCAGAAGGAGAAGAAGAAGAGCAAGACATTGAAAACCTATTTGAACAAATAATGAAGAACTTCCCCAATTTGGGAAATAGACTTCCAGGGAGTCCAGGAAGCTCAGAGAGTCCCAAAGAAGTTGGACCCAAGGAGGAACACACCAAGGCACATCATAATTACATTACCCAAGATGAAAGATAAGGAGAGAATCTTAAAAGCAGCAAGAGAAAAGGAGACAGCAACCTACAAAGCAGTTCCCATCAGACTGTCAGCTGATTTCTCAAAAGAAACCTTGCAGTCAAGAAGGGGCTGGAAAGAAGTATTCAAAGTCATGAAAGGCAAGGACCTACATCCAAGATGACTCTATCCAGCAAAGCCATCATTTAGAATGGAAGGGCAGATAAAGTGCTTCCCAGATAAGTTAAAGGAGTTCATCATCACCAAGCCCTTATGATATGAAATGTTAAAGGGACTTATCTAAGAAAAAGATGATCAAAAACTATGAGCAGTAGAATGGCAACAAACACAACTATCAACAACTGAACCTAAAAAAAAACAAAAATAAAAACTAAGCAAACAACTAAAACAGGAACAGAATCACAGAAATGGAAATCACACGGAGGGTTATCATCAGCTAAATGGATGGGGAGAGGAGGGGAAAAGGTACAGGGAATGAGAAGCATAAATGATAGGTAGAAGATAGACAGGGGGAGGTTAAGAATAGTATAGGAAATGGAGAAGCCAAAGAACTCATATATATGACCCATGGACATGAACTAACAGGGAGAATGTGGGTGGGAGGGAATGTGCAGGGTGGAGGGACATGAAGGGGGGAAAAATGGGACAACTGTAATAGCATAATCAATAAAATATATTTATAAATAAATAAAATCTTTTTAAAAAATCCACTTCCCATTTATTCTTACGGCAGAGAAGTTCAGGGTTTTTTCAATGTTTGTTTGTTCGATAAACTTTGATTGCAGCATCTATTAAAGTACACACAGATCATAATTATGGCTAGATAAATCATCACAACGTGAGCACACTGTCCTGGATCCTGAAGTGAAAGCAGTCGTAAAGCGAGGAGCAGCCCTCCGGGAACCCCACCATCTGGCCACTGTAACCTTCCCTCTCTAGAGTCGACCCTGTGGCAGCTGGTGTGGGGGGCGAGGTGGCAGGAGCAGACGAGTCGCTGAAGCTGGTCCACTGCTGCTGGTCACGGTAGTCACTGCGCCATAGGAAGTACTGGCCGCAGAGTGGGTCAGCCGCTCACCCGGCATCCAGCAGCTGCGGGCCACGCCCCGCCACGTCGCTGCGGGTGAAACCAGGCTTCGGGTTGCTCGCTGCTGCGCTTGCTCTCAGTGGCTGCCCTGGAGGCTGAGATCCCCCTAGAAGCTGACAGGCTGCCTGGCAGGAGGGTGCAGGTTCCTGCTTTTTAAATGCTTATTTTCTAGAGGCAGGCATATTCTCGGTACCTTTTCCAAGGTGGAGATTCCATGTTCTTATCCACATAAGGATACAAAAGGTGGAGGAGGGCACAGGAAAATTATTCTCGTCTTTCCCAAGCACACGCAGCTGAAGTCTAAAGTCCTTGGTGTCCTTCAGGTCGACAAGCAACCGGAGCCTACCCAAGATGTGGACTCCTAAGGAAAACACGCAGGCCCACGATGAGAATTCCCAGATGTATGAACGCTCCCATTCCAAATCCTCTACGGCTGCTTTGTCAGCCAAGCTGTCGTCTGTTGGGGAATTGAGCGAGGAGGAACAGACTCTTGACCGTCTCTCCAACATTCGGTCTGATGAAGATTATGACAGGGCACTGGAGGCCATAGACAGAGACGAGTCACAGGACGCTGCTGCCACGGACCGACCGCACTGGGACAATAAAATTGAGTACTTCTTGGCCCAGGTGGGCTTCTCTGTGGGGCTGACCTCCATCTGGCGCTTTCCTTACCTGTGTTTTCATAACGGAGGTGGTGAGTCTGGGGACCAGGGATCTTGGACCCATGAAGGGGCAAGGTCTCTGAGATATGGAGGGGCTGAGGCTTTGGGATCCTGAAGGGGGCCGAAGCCAAGCACATGCGCAGTAGGACGTTGGCAGGGTAGAAGCAGGATATTCGAAGCTCTGGGCTCGTCAGGATGGTGGGTCCCGGGGGGTTGGGGGGCTGGGTTGGGAGTGCGAGTAGAAGCTAGGTATCTGGGTCTTCTAGGAACTGGGGGCCAAGGCACTGGACACCTGGGATTGCGTGGGATGTGGAAATAGTTGTAGCCCTGATGCCTGTGGCCCTGAGGGAGGTCACTGGTGGGGAACGTGTTTTCCTGGACTCCCCAAGAAGTCCAGGCACTGAAAGGCCAGACGGTTCTCAGAGCCCCTCCTTAAATCCCCCGCACAGGGAGTTTTCTCCTCATCTACATCTTTATGCTGTTCTTGGTCGAGATTCCTCTGCTCTTGCTGGAGATGGCAGCTGGCCAGAGGATGGGCAAGGGCAGCATCGGTGTGTGGAAGGTCATCAGCCCCTGGATTGGTGGTGTGGGGTACACCAGCTTCATGGTGAGGAGCTCTGGGCGTCCCAGGCCTGATCTTTACCCCCTCCCCGACCCCCACCCCAACCCTTGTCCTGGAATGGGTTCCATGGGTCAAGTCCCTTCAGTTTCCTCTGTAGAATCCCCTCCCTCCTGCCAGCCTGCCTTTCTTCCCCCGCCTCCAGAACTCTCTGTGGTCCCTAGGTGTGCTTCATCATGGGCTTGTACTATAGTGTGCTTGTAGCTTGGAGTCTCTTCTATTTGGTCCAGTCCTTCCAGTCGCCACTGCCTTGGGTGTTGTGCCCCTTACAGAGGAACTCCAGTAGTTTTGGTGAGAAAACAGGGGAGGAAAAAGGGCAGGGGAGTGAAGGGAAAAGAGAGTCATTGAGAGACTGGGGGTGGGGGGGGAGAAGGGGGGCACCTGGTCTTGCAGTTTCCTCCATGGCCAGTTTCCTCAGATCCCGAATGTGAACGGACAGAACCCACTACCTACTTCTGGTACCAGCAAGTGTTGAAGACCACGGACGAAATTGAGGTCAGCGGGTTGCCGGTCATGCATCTCGGTGTCTCTCTCTTTGTGATCTGGTTAGTTATCTGCATCTCCATGATCAAAGGGCTCAAGTCCACCAGGAAGGTGAGCTGCCCTCTAACGTACTGATCTGATGGACCCCCCAGACCCCACATGTTCTCCCAGCCGGATGGCTGTAGGTCTCCAACTCCTCACTCGTCGTAATCTGACCTCTGATTCCCCATAGTTTTTTAATGTTTTTTATTTTTTAGAGGTGTTGTAATATATTTTTATTTTTAAAGATTTTATTGACTTTTAGAGAGGGAGGGGAAGGGAGGGAGAAAGAGAGGGAGAAAAACATCAATGTTTGATTGCCTCTCACGCGCCCCCTACTGGGGACCTGGACCACCACCCAGCCATGTGTGCTGACTGGGAATTGAACCGGTGACCCTTTGATTTGTAGGCTAGCACTCAATCCACTGAGCCACACTAGCCAGGGCCCCATAGTTTTTTTAAAAAACATTTATAGAGAGAGGGGAAGGGAGGGAGAGAAACATTGATGTGTGGGAGATACATCAATCAGTTGCCTCTCGCACGCACCTAACTGGGACCTGGTCTGCAACTTGGGGAAATACCCTGACTGAGAATCGAACCAGTGTCCTTTCAGTTCACAGGCCAGCAGTCAATCCACTGAGCCACACCAGCCAGGGCATGAATCCCCATAGTTTTGGCCCTTCTATCTCAGCTTTCACCTTTGCTGAACTCCCCAAGACACGCTTCCTCCCCAGATGCTGTATGTCTCAGTACTCCTGCCCTACGTCATCCTCTTCTGCATCTTCGTCCGGAGTCTCATGCTGAAAGGGGCGGAATATGGTGTCAAGAAGTTGTGGGCTGCCAAGGTGAGGTGTCGCCCGCCCTTCAACCCTCCTATCCCAACGGGGGTGTCTGGGACAATGTGGCTGCCTGTCTGGTAGAAGCCCTCTGAGCTCCTGCTTTCACTCCCTTCTTCTCGGCTTCCACCCGCCCCACGCCCCTGCTTTCCGTCCCGATTCGCACAGCCCTTCTCCCCCCAGGTGCCAGCCCTGTACTCTGTGGAGGTGTGGCGCCGCACCGGGAACCAGCTCTTCCTGTCCATGGGCTCCGGCATTGGCAGCTTCACCGCCATCAGCTCCCACATGCCCCGGTCCAACAACTGCGTCATGGATGCTTTCGTGGTGGCTCTGCTCAACCTGGTTACCTCGATGACGGCCACGATGTTTGTCTTTGCCATAATGGGCCACTTGGCCACAGAGGCCAATGAAGAGTGTTACTTGAAGTGAGCCCGGTCTTTCACGCAGCCATCACTCCACACGGCCAGGTCTTAGGAGTAGCTCACAGCCCACCAGCCTAGGGCCCCATCCCTCAGGGATGCTGGCTCAGTCAGCACCCGTCCCTCAAGTGGGAGTGTCCTAAACCTTAGGGACACTTCAATCTTTCTCTCTCTCTCTCTTTAAGAGCTGCCTTTCTAAACTAGAAAAACCTCCAACTTGGAGGTTTTCAAAGGTGCGTTTGCCTGTTCACCCCATTCTTAAACTGGAGACTACCATGGAAGAATTAGGGGATGCTAGCAGCTGAACCGTTAGAATAAAAAAATGGGGGGCCCCCAGCACCAGAGCCTCCATAGCCTCTCCTCTATTTTCTTCTCCTGTGGTATTCATTTCAAAAATGCTCATCAGGTATTTATTTGTATAACATCTCTTATCTACCAGCCCCTGTGTGGAGTTCTGGAAACATAGCCAATGGTGAATCAGACCATCTTCCTGCCGTCAGGAAAATCACAGTCTTCTGAAGAAGCGGATGTTAAACAGATCATCACAAACTAGATAGTAACTGACTGTAGGGATGATGAGGAGACAGAGGAGGGAGCTTCTGACTTCCTGGGGACAGTCAGAGAAGGCTTCCTGGTGGAGGCAATTCTGAGCTGAGCTGACGTTGTCTCCTGACAAATAACCAGCGCTCATATTCTCTCAAATATGATCCACTCATAGACTGATATATAAAAATAGACCATTTTTAAAACAATTGGATCATAATACACTACTTTCTGCAACTAGTTGATTTGATCTTATAAACATAGATCTTTTAAGAAAAAATATTGTATTTATTTTTACAGAGAGGGGAAGGGAAGGAGAAGGAGAGGGAGACAATCAAATATGTGGTTGCCTCTCGCACGCCCCCTACTGGGGACCTGGCCCGCAACCCAGGCATGTGCCCTGACTGGGAATCAAACTGATGACCCCTTGGTTGGCAGGCTGGCACTCAACCCACTGAGCCACACCAGCCAGGGCTAAACACAGATCTTGAATAGCTTTCCATGGCAGTAAATAGAGCTCAGGGAGCTGAGTGAGGATTGGTAGGGAGTTGCCACATGGAGAATGGGTGTGGGGGGAGAACTGGGGTAGAATGAACGTGGGCAGAGTAGGGTGGGTGTGGGCAGAGAAAGCATCATGTACCAAAGACACTGAGACAAGAGACGGTATGGCAAGGGGAAGGCTTACTAGCTGAATGTGGCTGGGGTGTCTGAGGAGAAGACACTGCGACCTCAGAGGTTGGAGAGGCCAGCAGGTCAAGAAAGCGGAGGGACTTCAACGTTAGCGTGCAGCTGGCTAGGAGGAGGCGAGGGTCCCGGAACCCTCAATGCTACCGCAGGGAAGACCTGTCCAGGGGTCTGTGAAGTCAGAAGCGCTCTGGCCTCACAGGGACACCCCTGTGATGGCGGCCGAAGGTGTCAGGCCGTGCGCACTAGGATCCTAGACCTCGACTTCAGCACAGTCTTCACTTTGCATCAGATGAGAAACTAAGCTAGTGATTTCACTTCTCACCTAGAATGGAAGAGAGGAGAGGTTGTCTCAAAGGCCCAAATGGTTTCAAATGATTCTCACCCCCCTCCCCCACCCTGTCCCCAGGAATGCTGAGCGAGTGCTAAACCTGATATCTACTGGGCTGCTGCCTCCTGAGCTCCACCTCCCTGACAGCCTGCACCGTGATATGAGCTCCAGCTACCCCACCTGGTTGGGCAAGCTCCCGGAACAAGCCAGAAACCAGCTTCTACCCTATTTGTCCAACTGTGAATTATCTGAGCATTTGGAGGAGGTAGGTAGGTAGGGTAGGGTAGGGCTCTTCAGCCCCCTAGTGCGTTAGAAACGTCAGCTCTCTTTATATGTCTGTAGAATCCAGTAGAGCCATTTCCAGCAGCATCCTGGACGACCAAGACAAGTTTCCCGTCTCCTTCTGGGAGAAGGCAGTGGTACCCTCTGCAGCGCCAAGCACGCGAACTCACACAAGCCTGTTCAGTGCAACCCAGAATGGTTGCTAGACCAGCAGCTGTTGTAGGAGGAAGCCCTTATGCCTCAAGGCCTGAGGAGCATAATAATGTCCACAAACAGCCCTGGCTGGTGTGGCTCAGTGGATTGAGCACTGGCCTGCAAACCAAAGGGTCGCCAGTTCGATTCCCAGTCCAGGGCACATGCCTGGGTGGCAGGCCAGGTCCCCAGTAGGGGGTGTGCAAGAGGCAACCACACATTGATGTTTCTCTTCCTCTCTTTCTCCCTCCCTTCCCCTCTGTCTGAAAATAAATACATAAAATCTTAAAAACAAAACCGTCCATGAACAGCGGGTATAGATAGTTTCCTAGGAGGGGACTGGAATGGAGTGAGGACCCTGTAGACAGAGCTCTGAGCCCTCCCCGTGCTTCCCTTCACTCCCAGGTGATGGAGGGTCCAAGTGTGGCCATCGAGGCATTTACCATCATCACCTCTGTGTTTCCCGGATCCCCTTTGTGGGCCATCGTCATCTTCATGTTTCTGGTGACCATGGGGCTGAGCACCATGATAGGGATCCTGCAGGGCATCATCACGCCTCTCCAGGACACTTTCTCTTCCCTTCGGAAACATCCGGAGCTGCTCACAGGTACCCTGACCTAGGACCCTACTGCCCCTGATGGCCGCTGTTGAGCTTCCTGAACCTCAGGGGACTCACACGGCTCAGGGTGCATGCAGAGTCTGATTTGTTCCTCCAGGGGGCGTCTGTGTGCTCATGTTCCTGGGCAGCCTCGTTTTCGCGAAGCCCTCGGGCAGCTACTACGTGAACCTGCTGGATGAGTACTGGGCACCTCTGTCCATCATCTGCATCCTCGTCTTGGAGAACGTGGCCGTAGCCTGGATCTATGGGGCCAGGAGGTGATGTCCCAAGCTCAGAATCTCCCTCCAGGCACCCACACGGCTAAGGTCCCTAGGGAGCGTGGGCCCCTCCTGCTCTCACCAGCGGCTCTCTGCTCCCGGAGCCATTAGCCAGCTCTCAGGAAGGCAGGAAGGAGAAAGGTGTGGGCCGGGTTTTGGAGGCAACTGATGTAAAATGGCAAACTGCTGAATAGCCTGTATCAAGTCCTAGGCACTCCACAGCCCTACTTTTTAAAAACCAATTTTAAAAGATTTTATTTATTTATTTTTAGAGAGGCGAAGGGAGAGAGAAAGGGAGAGAAACATCAATGTGTGGTTGCCTCTTGCGCGCCCCCTACTGGGGACCTGGCACACAACCCCAGCACGTGCCCTGAACTGGGACTGGAACCCGCGACCCTTTGGTTCATCTGCCGGTGCTCAACCCACTGAGCCACACCAGCCAGGGCACCAGTCCTGCTTTTAAGCAGGGTAGTCGGGACCCTTGCTTCTCCAAGTGTGCTCCATGGATCCAGCAGCATTGGCATCCCCTGGAAGCTTATTAGAAACGCGGAGCCTCAGGCTCCACCCCAGACCTTGGCATCTATAGCTGCATTGTAACAAACACCCTAAGGCGTTGGTACACATGCAAACATTTGAAAACCATTGTGTAATCCCAGGGTGGCGGTGTTCCCAGGTGATAGTGGTTTCGGCATCAGCTGGCTCATTCTCACGCTCACATATTTCTTAGGGCCTCCCATGCGCCAAGCAGGCCTCGTGATGAGTGCTGGGGATACTGGGATAAATTGTATTTAATTTCTTCTCTCAGAGGCCAAGAAGGAAGACAGAGAAGCAGACCCTTGGGCAGGGCAGTCAGCCTGTGACGGAGGCAGACAAGGGCACCGTAGCACAGACGGCTAACTAAAGAAGACCTAAGAGACAGGCAATGAGGGGATGTCCAAACAGAATCTAGCCAGGTCCCTGGCTGGTGTAGCTCAGTGGATTGAGCGCCGGCCTGCAAATCAAAGGGTCACTGGTTTGATTCCCAGTCAAGGCACATGCCTGGGTTGTGGGGCCAGGTCCCCAGCAGGGGGTGCGTGAGTGGCAACCACACACGGATGTTTCTCTCCCCCTCTCCCTTCTTCTCCCTCCCTCTCCCTTCCTTATTCCTCTGTCTAAAATAAATAAATAAAATCTAGACAGGTGAAGGAAGAGAGAGAAGGGCATTCTGGGTGGCCTGAACTGGACTTGCCTCTGATGGGTTTAAGAAGATGTACCAGAGAAAGCGTATATGAAATAGAAGTAGTCTCTTGAAGAAACTACATAAATGTACTTTGGCACGTGGGAGGCCCTCACAGTTTCATCCTGAAGGCGAAGGGGGAGAGAAATGTTTTTAAGAATCCTGGGGCTGGGACAGAAACCAGCCTGCAGAGGGATGGGTTAGAGGTAAGAAGACTGCTTTGGAGATAAACAGAAACAGGGGTGCCCCACCTTTTGGCATCTGTGGACCACCCTGGAAGAAGAAGAGTTGTCTTGGGCCACGCATTAAATACACTGTGGCACGTGATCACAAAAAAACCTCATAATGTTTTAAGTAAATTTACAGTTTTGCATTGGGCCGCATTCACAGCCATCCTGAGCTGCCCTGGTTGGACACCACCTGGACTCGCAGAACAATTGAGGGCTCTCTCCTACGCTAGGTTCGGACTGACCCCGTCCCCAAGGCCAGGCAAGGCCCCACCGGCCCTTCTGAAGCCTTATGACCCTCCCGCCCAGGTTCCTTGCAGACCTGATTGTCACACTGGGCCGCCCCGTCTTCCCCATGTATCGCTGGCTGTGGTGCTTCCTGTCGCCCCTTGTGCTGCTGGTCCTGTTGGCAACTACCCTCATTCACCTACATCTGACTCCCATCACCTACTTGGCCTGGAACTCCAGCACGGTGAGCCTCCTCCCACAGACGCCAGACCTCAGATGCCCCCACTCCACCCCCCGCCCCGCTGAGGGAGTGGGGACAGACTCCCCAACCCACTTCTGCCTGTGGGACTGAGCCATCTTCTTCCCTGAGGATTCAGTTATTTGGTCTCTTGCCTTGGGTCCTCTCCCACCCCCTCTTCGGCATCTTGCCTCAGGCGAGGCTCCCCCCGCTTCCTCCCCTTTCTCCACAGTCCAGCAAAGTAGTCCGACGTTATCCATCGTGGGCCACGATCTTGCTCATCGTCCTCATTGTCGTTACCATCCTGCCCATCCCTGCCTACTTCTTGTACACACTCTTGAATGAGTGTTTCCCGGTCTTCAGGATGCGCAGCAGGTCCGTGATCATCTTTAAACCCGAAACTGAAGGGAAGTCGCCAGAGCCCCATCCACGGCTTCACGTGGGGCAAAGCTCAAAGATGAATAAAACACACATGCAAACAAAACCACTTTCTGCCATGTGAGTAATCCCTCTTGGCAATACATACTTGGTTCATTCAGTATAACATCACTGGTTTTTCCAAGTGGAACTCCTGGCTGGCAAGTTGACATTAGAAGAGGGTAAAGGTAGCTGCCCCGGCTGGTGTGGATCAGTGGATTGAGTGCCAGCCTGTGAACCAAGGGGTCTCTGGTTTGATTCCCAGTCAGGGCACTTGCCTGGGTTGAGGTCCAGGTCCCCATTCAGGGGCGCGTGAGAGTCAACCACACACTGATGCTTCTCTCTCCCTTTCGAAAAATAAATAAATAACATCTTGAAAAAGAAAAAGAAAAAAGGTCAGTCTGGTGAAAACTTACTTTTGTTCTAAAAAAAAAAAACGGTATCCAATGCCCAGTCTTGCCTTCCCTTGACTTTCTTCAGCTCAACTGCTGGAATCCCAGAGGTGCTTCCTATGAGTAAACCGCACCAGATTGAGAGAGTTTGCTCAGAAAATGGTGGGTTCACAGGTTATGGCAAAGTGGTTAAATGTCTGCTAATTGGTGACCTCCTCTCATATCTCTTGAACACTTGGAAGAGTTGATTGCTTTATCAAGTCTACCTCGGGGCTAGCTCTGGCTGGTGTAGCTCAGTGGATTGAATGTGGGCTGCTGAACCAAAGGGTCGCCAGTTCGATTCCCACTCAGGGCACATGGCTTGGTTGCAGGCCAGGTCCCCAGTAGGGGGCGCAGAAGAGGCAACCACACATGGATGTTTCTCTCCCTCTCTTTCTCCTTCTCTTCCCCTCTCTCTAAAAATAAATAAATAAAATCTTTAAAAAAAAAAAGTCTACCATGGGGCTTAAGAGTTAACAGAAATTCATGTGCTTCTTCTCAGATGGACTTGGACCCTGAAGAGTACTTAGCAAGGAATGATGGGGAGAGTGGGAGCTGACCGCAGACTGAAGAGGACCCGAGGAGGACTTCATGTGGGGCAATGTGACAACAAAATGAGACAAACAAAACACACTATATTATAAGACACCTAAACTATATAATAAAATATATTTTAACAGCCCTCTTTAATTGCCTAGATCAACTTACAAGGACTTAAGGGACGTCTTTAAGAGGCCACCAATGAAGCCCACGCTTGAATTCGGAGAGAGAAGCAGATGGTGAAGCTAGTAACTGCTTTGGGGCCATTGCCACTCTCTGGTAACTTACAGAGTTTGTTTTGAAGGTAGGCAAAGACAGAGCCTTGGTCCATGGAAGAAAAGGAAACCCGATACATAGGAAGTTGAAGTGCTATACCCTCTGTAAAAGAGGTAGGTCCTGTCTCTGATTAGAAGGAAGTACTATCTTTAAAAAAAAAAAAAAAGATTTTATTTATTTTATTTTTAGACAGAGGAGAACGGAAGGAGAAAGAGAGGGAGAGAAACATCCATGTGTGGTCGCCTCTCGCACGCCCCCTACTGGGGGACACAGCCCGCCACCCAGGCCTGTGCCCTGATTGGGAATTGAACCGGCGACCCTTTGGTTTAGGAGCCTGCGCTCAATCCACTGAACCACACCAACCAGGGCCAGGAAGTCCCATCTTTTTTGAGAATTTGTAACCCCAAACCATGTCTCACATTAAGATTGGTTCAAATTCGCACGGGTCCTGTAGTCTGAAGCCCGAATGGAGATGAATACCAAAGGTACTTGGTCGATAGGCCCTTGCCCCTAGAACCTACCAAAAATGAATACGAATGATCTCTGGGGGAAACGCAGGCTCCAGCAGGTCTCACCGAATTCCTCGGCGAAGCTTTCAATGAACACGAGGTCATAAAAAGGAGCCACAAAACACAGAAGGAAACGAGGCGCCCTGAAGGGGGACCAGCAGAACCACCACCAAGAGGCAGAATCAGACCCCTAAAGACCTAATATACCAGAATCATCAGGTACACAACATAAAATAAACATGCTTCGCATGCAGACAACAAGTGGTGTTCGAAATGAAGAACTAGGAAGAAGAGATTCTCTGCAATGATCAGGATATTTGAAAAAGAACCAAAAAGATGTTTGAGAAATGAAAAAAATCACTGAGATTAAACACATCCATGGATGGGCTAAAAAAAAACAACCCCACAGCCACAATTAGAAAACTGGGAAAGGGGAAAAACCTGAAGAAATCACCCACAATGTAGCAGAGAGAAACCACGGTGTTGAAAACAGGGCATTATTAAGAGGCATGGGAGATGGTGGGAGAAAGCCCAGTGCGCATCTAATAGTTCCAGAAAAAGGTCCTTGAAAGACAGGTGAGGTCCTGTGCAAAGAGGAAAAGGGGAACATTTCCCAAAATAGAAAGAATAACAATGGCTAGTTTGTAAGTTGTCATAGAGGCAGCTACAACTGAAAAACAAGAAAATGATTGACATAATGATTCACTAAAATGATTAAACTAGCCCTGGTTATTTTTAGAGAGCATTGGCGCTGAAACAGGCCCCACCTGGGGTCCTGTCTCGGCTCTCCCCTCACCTCGACCCACCAAGGGGTGTTCACCACTAGGTCCACTAGCCAGACCACCTGCCTGCCCGCTGGTGACCTCACTCTCCCAACACAAGGCCAAAGGTATCCCGTAACCGAGGACTCCCAGAATCCTCCCAGAGTCACCTGGGAGAGAAGATGCTCCAAGGAGTCAGGGATGATGGGGTGGGAAGGGGTGGCCAAAAGTGAACTGTGCTTCTCACCTCAGCACACAGCTCATCAAGCTTTAGAGCTCCGGGAAACCGTGAGGAAGGGGGACCCTCCAGAGAGCGGGGCCAAGGGGCCGCCAGCTAACTGCGGGTCCGGAGCCAAGAGGAGCGAATGAGCGAACAGGGGCAAGGCCCGCGGCTGAGCCTGCGGTCTGTACCGGGCACCTGAGCGTGTCCAGGTGAATTGCCTAAATCGCCTTCCTGCTGCAGCGCAACGATCGAAACGCTAGTGGTTCCCGAAGCGGTGGCTCCCAGGGACCCTCAGCCCCTCTTTGCGCGCGCACAGCCCCTGCCCCGCCCGCGCTAGTGCCCGCAGAAGCGACGGGTCATCTCTAGACTCGCGCGTCGGTGGCGGGTACGGGGCCAGCGGGGGAGGGGTGGCGGGGCGGGGCAGTAGGTGTGGCCTCAGCTCCGGACCTGTCCGGGAGCCCGGCGGCTGTTCCTCCGCCCAGCACCCCTCCACCTCCAGACCCAGACCTCCGAACCTCCCCTCCCATCTCCCTTTCCACGAATTTAGGGCGCCAGACGCCCTGAGTCTGGGAGGGGAGGGACGGTTGGTGAAGGCCAGAGGGTGCCAGAAGTCCGGTGGCACATCTGGCCCGCAACCGCCTCGCGTCTCCGCCTTCCTCACTGAAGTCGCCCTGGGGAGACACCGCCTTCCCGCAAACTGGTGACCCGGGCTGAGGCTGGTGCGGTGAGGCGCTGTATGCGCGTCCTTCAGGGACTCCTGGGACTCTCCCCTCAGGATCAAAGGGTCCCTTAGCTAGCCTCCAAACAGGTGGTCGCTTATTTGGTTCTCCGAGAGCCTGGCGGAGGGTCAGCCGAGCAGGGGACAGAAAGACAGAGCGCGCAAAGCCAGGCAGCCCCCGACTGGTGACAGGGGCCGTTATCCCAGGAGGGTGCTACCTGGGCTCACAGCTCCCGGGGGCGAAGGCAGAGGGAGCATGAGCAGCACAGGAATTGCGGGTACCAAGGCCTTGAAAGGGTGACAAGGGGGTGTGGCTGCGGCTGGAGGCAGGGTGAGAGGTGGGAGCCGGAAGTCGGGGCTGATCAGGGCAGGCAGGACCCTCAGGGAGGTCTCAGCAAATGATCCACTTGGACTCTGGAATATTAAATAGCTATTAAAATATTTTTTATTTGCTTATTTTTATTTTTTAAAGATTTTATTTATTTATTGAGAGAAAGGGAAGGAGAAAGAGAGAGAAACATCAATGTGTAGTTGCCTGCGCGCGCCCCCTGCTGGGGACCTGGCCAGAAACCCAGGCATGTGTCCTGACTGGGAATCGAACTGGCAACTGGCAACCCTTTGCTTCTCAGTCAGGCGTTCATTCCACTGAACCATGCCAGCCCGGGCAGTTATGAAGTATTTTGAAATTCTTCTGTGTTTGTAAGATGAGAAAAAACTGAGTCTCAGAGAGGTAAAAATATTTTCCCAAAGTCAATAATTACTGTGAAGGGCTAAGATTTACACTCTGGCTCTCATTGCTCAAAAATCTTTCTCGCGGAGTTTGACAGGCTGGTGGTATCTGAGACAGGTCCCTTAAAGTCTGCTATTTGCAGTGACCCCAAGATCCCCACAGGAGTTAGTGGACCTGTTGGAAGAAAGCCATGACTCACTTTGAAGAAAGAGAACAGAAACAGCCCCAAATATCCAGTTCCCCATCCATGAGGCTCACAACCAAGGAAATCCTGGCCTCCAAGACCCAAAGCTACTTTACTCAGACTAAAAGCACCGAGACCGTGTTGGTCCAGCTGGCCTTCTCCATGGGGCTGGGCAGCCTGTGGCGCTTCCCCTACCTGTGTCATCAAAACGGAGGAGGTAAAGCCCAGGACCCGGCTCCTGAGGTTAAGGAAGGAGTCTGAAGGATGGAGGTCTAGACGTCTGGGTCCTGGGGGAAGGAGGCATGACGGGAGGGCACTCAGACTCCCAGGGATCAAGAGGAGGGTTGTCAGGACTCTTAGCTGTCTGAGCAGAGCTCCTGGCTCCCTCCTTCAGGCGACTTTATCCTGATGTACCTCTTCATGCTGCTCTTGTTCGGGATCCCCCTCTTGTACATGGAGATGATTGTGGGACAATGGCTCCACGTGGACAACATCCAGCTGTGGAAGCAGCTCGTGCCCTGGATGGGCGGCATAGGCTACGCCAACACACTGGTGAATGAGGGGCCTGGCCAAGAGCCAGCCTGGCTCCCCCCCTTGTGCTCTCCAAGTCCCCCGTCTCCACCCTGCTTGCTCCTCCAGCCCACGATGTCCACCCACAGGTGTGCGTCTTGGTAAGCCTGTACCATAGCGTCATCAGCAGCTGGAGCTTCGCCTACCTGGGAAACTCCTTCAGCCATCCCCTGCCCTGGACCGAGTGCCCTGGGACGATCAACATGACGTCCAACACCACCAGTGAGGAGCGGGAGCCAGAGGGGCGGCTGGGCCCGGGGGAGGCAGGGGCTCCGTCAGGGAGCAAGAGACGGGGAGGGAGAGCAGGGTGGGGCTCCAGGCGAGGCGGAGCCTGAGCATCTGTGTCCCACAGGCCTCTCCTGCCTTAATACTGTGTCCTACCAGTACTTCTGGTACCACATGACCCTGAACGCCTCCAGCTACATAGAGGAAGGGGTCGGGTCCCTCGTCCCAAATCTTACCCTGGACATCTTCGCAGTCTGGCTCCTTCTCTTCATTTGCTTGAGCGTAGGGCTAAAGGTCTCGTTGCCGGTAAGCCACCCCAAGCCCGGGCCTCACCACCTCCTTACCTTCGCACATCCCGACAGCCCAGGGATCCCCGTCCCCACGCTGCCCAACTCCTTCCTGACGACCTCTCTTGTCCAACCCCCACGACCCTCCCACGCACCCAGAGGACAAGCTCAGGTACGGCCACCCAGCCTCCCCAGCGGGGGTCCTGAAGAAGACGATGATCTCCTCGAAGGTGGCCGCGTCAGCCACTCCTCCCATGGAGACCTGCTCTTCGCCTGCCCACGGGTGCTCCGTCATCACCGCCACCCACCCCCACCTCCACGCCACCATGCGTGGAGACCTGCCCACATGCAGCCTCACACCCAGCCTTGCACCTTCCACCTTCCTGCGTTTGGACAGGGCCTGTGACTCCCCAAAGGAGCCGACGGGCGCCGATTCCTTTCAGAATTTCCCACGGTGACTATTTCATTCCAATCCATACGTCCAACTCGTCCTCTTGGCATCCGGGACATTTATTTCAGGGTGGTCATTAGATCCCTTTGGGCCACTGGACCGGCATCTTCTGGCCCCTGCATCTCTGCGGGCAGTCAGTGTCCACCTCAGCACCCCTGGAGGCTCAACTCACCATCTCTTCACAGCCTCCAAAATAAGCCACTCCCACTGAGGCAGATTTTGCTAAAAGCTTACTAGGGGCACACCAGGGGAGGGGGCGCATGAGGGGCTTCCCTCACCTATCCCAGAGGAGGGGAAAAAGAAAACTTAAAAATTCCCATTAGCCATGTGGCTTTCTCCCAAAGCCTCTCCCCAGTTTTGCCTCCACCCCCTCCGCCCATGAAGTCATTCCCTGCAGCCTTTGCACCTCCCACCCGCCCAGCTCCAGCTCCGCTTCCCTTGGAAGTTCAGAGGCCATACAACCCAGGTCCATGATGAATAATGTCCCACTGCACCACCATTTACACGCCATCTGTATTTGTGGTCTCTGCCATCCCTCAGCAGCTTATTGGTGGATTTCCGCCACCAAATAACGTTGCTGTCTCCCTAGAATGATACTCCCAGAGCCCCCTCGGGTTGCTCCTGGACCACCTTAACATTGCTCACCGCACCTCTCCGCTCTTGCTCACCCCTTGTCCCCTGCTGATGCTTGTCCCTGTCCTCCCCGCCTCCCCGCGGCTCCTGACTTCTGGTTTCTGTCCCGACCCATCCGGCCAGATCCTGATTTTCTCGGTATTCCTCCCCAACATCATCCTCCTCTGCCTCCTGATGCGAGGTCTGTTCTTGGAAGGTGCAGCTGCCAGCCTCAGACGCATGGTGACAACAGAGGTGAGGCCGGGGACCCCACACTTTGGCCCTCCCTCAGCTCCCCAGAACTTCTCGGAATGTCCTTCCCCTACATCTTCTTTCCTTCTGCCCCAGCCTGCCCCTCTCGCCTCTCACTGGTGGTCCCACCTCCACCCACAGCTCTCTGCCTGGGCCTCGCTGGACATGTGGCGTCAGGCAGGAGGCCACGTGCTCTACTCCCTGGGCCTGGGCATGGGCACCGTCATCAACATCTACTACAAGGCCGGAGCCGGGAATTATATCCAGGTGGCCTGCTTGGTGGCCCTGGCCAACCTGGTGACCTCGCTGCTGACCACTTCCATCATCTTCATAGTGCTGGGCTTCTGGGCTGCCAACAGCGGCCAGGCCTGTGTCGAGAAGTGAGTAATCACAGCCTCACCGGTCCACAGAGAGGTCCCCTTCCCTGCACCCCAGTGAGCCCTAGACTCATGGGTTGTCAAACTCAAACCTTTCTAGTACTGATGATGATGATGATGGTGATGGTGATAACAACTCATTTCTGTTAATAACTCAGAGAAAACAGCTCAAAAGGGAATGTTCTGGTAACCACTCCTTTAGAGATCAGAAAACAGCCTCAGAGACATGACTGTCCAAAGATTTCCAGAAATTGCAAAGGGTGTAAAAGAGACTTCAACGTTCATTTCTTCACTCACAGCGGAGGCTGTTCCAGGACTCTGAGCCCTAGCCGGTGGCTATTGGCCTGGGCTGCGTCCCAGAATCATCTGGGCGGCCTTACAAGACACTGTATCTGTTTTAAATAAATAAATAAAGCCCAGACAGCTAAAGCTACCAGCTAACCCACCCTGACTCAAATAATGACAACGGCAGAGATTTATTCCCTACTGGGGTGGCAGAAAGTAATACTGTCACCCAGCCCCAGCTCAAGTCAACTCTTGGAAAAATCTTAATAATCCGTGCTTATCCAAGCTGCCTGTTGAAATAAAAGGTTTAAACTTATGGAAAGTAAACAAAAATAAAACAATTAATATGCCTTTCTCCACTGTTTCTAGAGATATAAATGTCCAACATAATATTAAAAGCCTCAAGACATTCCAAAACCCAGGGAAACGTAACCCATGGCTGAGAGAAAAAGGACCCAAAGACCATCCAGACATTAGAACTGGCAGACAAGCCCTGGCTGGTGTAGCTCAGTGGACTGAGCACTGGCCTGTGAACTAAAGGGTTGCTGGTTCGATTCCCAGTCAGGGCACATGCCTGTGTTGCAGGCCAGGTCACCAGTAGGGGGCGCGCAAGAGGCAACCACACACTGATGTTTCTCTCCCTCTCTCTCTCCTTTCTTTTCCCCTCTCTAAAAATAAGTACATAAAATCTTAAAAAAAAAAAAGAATGCTCCATGATGGTAAAAGGGTCAATTCAGCAGGAAGACTGAATTACCTAAATGTTTACGTACTTCATAACAGAGTTTCAAAATAAAGAAAAAAAATTTCCGAGCTAAAGCAAGAAACAGGGAAACCCATAATCACAGATAAATCCATAATCATGGTTGGAAATGTCAACAATTCCCTCTCAGTAGCTGATAGAAAAGAAAGAAACTACAGATTTAAAAATATCAGGAATAAAAAGGGGACCATCATTATAGATCCTGTAGACATTAAATGGGTAATAGTTAAATATTAGGATCAAATTTATACCAACAAATTCAGGAACTTAAAGGAAATGGACAAGCTTCTTAAGAGGCACACATATCTGCCCCTTGGATGGAATTCCCAGGTGACTCATCTCAAGTCCATGTGCCATGTGCCTGGGCAGTTGCCCTTGTCACTCGGACGCATTCATCTTGGGCAACCCGGTCTCCTTTCCGGTCCTCACGTTTCCCTGGTTTGTTGACAGCAGAGGGGCCAGCCTGGTCCCCACCACCTTTCCTCTCCTCTCCTTCCCCTTCAGGAGTGTCATGAAGCTGATCAATCTGGTAAACAAGGGGATGCTGCCTCAGGATGTCAGGCCTCCCAAAGACACCCTGCTCCTGAACCCACTGGACTACCTACACTGGATCGAAAACCTCCCTGAGCACCTCAAGTACCAGGTTATCCGCTTCTCCCCATCCTGCAGCATCAAGGCCCTGGAGGAAAAGGTGTGTTTGTGGGGACGGGAAGGTGCTTCCCGAAGGCCCCAGAAGACACTGGGAAATGCATTTCTCAGGAGCCTCCTGGGCCCCCACCCCCTCTCCCCAGGCAGGTAACAGTTGTGATCACATTTCCACCACCACTTTGTGGGGACCAGGGCCTCTGCTAAGTTGTCACTCTACTTATATTCTCACACCAACCCTAGGACTCCTATTTGTTATAGGAGGAAACTGAGGCCCCAAGAGGTGAAGCTCACACAGCATGGGAAACCAAGAAGGGCACACATGCAGTGCCCTCCCATTCACTCTTCACTTGTGCCTCTGCCTCTGCCCTAGACAGACATTGCTAATCGACCACAGCACAATCCCCCCTCCAACCCATCCAGATGGGCCAGTGCCTCAGTGCCCTTCTCCCCCACAGTTCATGCAGGGCCCTGGCCTGATATTTGCAGTCTTCTCCCAAGCCGTCTCGTTGCTCCCCAGTGCCTCTTTCTGGGCCATCCTCTTCTTCCTTGTCCTGATCATCATGGGACTGAGCACCTTGATGAAAATCTTGGAAGGCATTTTCTTTCCCCTCCAGAACTCCATCTTCAAGAAGCAACACTTGCTGCTCTCAGGTACTGTGGACCCTCACTCCAGTAAACACCCTGCCCTCCCTGATGCCCTCCCTGCGCCAGGCCACCCCTATCTCCCGGGCTTACCGGGAACCCTGACCGAGCCCTACACGCTGACCTCAGTGTGGCCCCACCTGCCTCTGCCTTAGTGGTCATCTGCTTGGGAGGTTTTCTGGGCAGCATCGTCTTCACCAGTCACCCAGGCAGCTACATAATGTCCTTGTTTGATGAGCACGTGGTTCCACTGACCCTGGTCATCATCGTGGCCTTCCAGAATGTGACTCTGGCCTGGGTCTACGGAGCTAACAGGTGATGTCCAAGCCCCGGGGTCTTCCCAGACAGGGACCCCATCCCAGGGCACTGAGGAGAGTTAAGGGACAATCTGAGAGCCCAGCGGGCAGGGGGCTGGAGAGAATGATCTAAGGGCAGGGAACAGGTGGGGCCTGAGGGAACAGCAGTCAGGACTTAGGGGGACTCAGGTTCCCCTGCCACCGACCGCATGGGCTAGTCTGAAGGCGAGGGACTGGAGCAGCGCATGCCTCCTGGATTGGGGGATCCTCACGGGGACACCGGCTGCAGGGCCCCGCCTCGGGCAGGGCCTGGCAGGACTCAGCGTCCCGTCTCCTGAGTTGAGAACTTGTGAGAGAACCAGAGGACTGGCGGGCCTGTCCCCCCAAGGGCTCCAGGCCCTGGTGGCCAGAGGAGGGCTCTATCCCAGATGTCCGTGCCCAATGCCCCCACCCCAGGATCCGGGAAGAAATGTACGGTGACCTGGGCCACTTGATGTGGTCCTTCTTCACCTTCTTGTGGCGTTTTGTGACCCTGCTTGGGCTGCTGTCCCTCCTCACCGTGTGCCTCATGAGTCTCTACCGGAGCAAGCCTCTTTTCTACATTGCCTGGAACAACAGCCTGGTGAGACTCCCCCACCCCGCCCTCCCATCCCCACTCCGGGGACCCTTGGTCAGATTTCCTGCCTCCCCCATTCCCAAGACCCTAGATCTGTGCTCCTACGACCTCCAGAGACCACCTAGCCAGCTTCCCAGCCCCTGGGGAATCTGATCTTCCACATTGCATGGACTAAAACGCCACCAACACCTCTTCCCCCCACCCTGACACCCGCTCTGCCTCCAGAGCCAAGAAGTCAAACAACCCTACCTGTCAAGCACCCTGGGCTGGGTCACCATCCTCAGCATCCTCACCTGTCTGCCGATCCCAGTCTACCCACTCCAGCAGTGGTGGTACTTACAGGACCACGTGGTCAAAGAGCCCTTTGAAAAGATGCAATCCGTAAAGTTAAATTTGGCATCCAGCGGGCCCTCCCAGTGGCCTAAGCACCACGCAGAGATGGTCACTTTCAAGACCCAGGATAGAAAGTGCGAGAGCTCATCGAGGATACTCACCCTGCCCGTGGCCAGGGCATCCAAACTGGACTCCCTGTGGCAGTTCAATCTGCCCTGGAGCCGGCACAGCAAGGCGACCTCTTCCTCCGGGTTCAGTCTGCCCTTCTTCTCCTCTCTGACCTCCGTCTTCCCGCTAAGGAGCAGCAGCCCCCTCTCATCGAGGCAAGTGAGCCCAGACTCAGCCGCGCTCAACAGTGACAGAAGCAGGGAGACCAAGGACGACACTCTGTACAAGGAGTCTTTTCACTAACTGGTGACCCCGCCCACTTTTCCAAGGAGCAAATCTGTCCCATAACTGGCAGCCTTGGTGCCCGTTTTGCTGCGGGAATCACTGGTCCTGCCAGAGAGGAAGGGGAAGGGCGCTTGGAAAACTTACCCAGCAACTGGTGACGTCACTCACTTGGCCTCGGGAGGGAACGGACAACCGGGAGCCGGTTCCTGGCCCGGAACAGCGCTGATTCTGCTGCGTGGGACACCCCGCTCTGAGATTGGGGAAGAATCAAGGGAAGCAGATCCAACCGAACGGTCCGCCGAGCTGGACCTAGTGCCCCCATCCTCCCTGTGAAGTGGGGGCACCATTTTGGCCTGACGGGATGGGCTTCCCAGCTCTTTCCAGGAGCTACCTTCCCAGGTACCGCGGAGAGAGCTGGTGTTGTCTCCAACCCCCCACCGCCACCGCCACACTGGATGGAGGGGTGGCAAACTCCTGCGGGGCTGCCCTCGCAGAATGGGGCCCTTCGCCGCCAGGCTGTGGGTCAATCAATCAGCCCGCTGGGGCTCGTATGCCTTCTGTGAGCAGTTCCCAGGGCCCCCACCCCCAACCCCGCCCACACATGCACCCTTCAAATCGCCAGTCTTTGGGGAACTGCGTGACCGATCTGGTGACTCCAACCCCCCTGTGCCGTGGGGACAGACGCTGAGTCTCTAGGCCCTTCTTTGTCCTGGACTTGAGCCAAGCTGTGGAGCAACTTCACAGCGATCAGCTTCGCTCAAACCAGAGCCTGTGTGGTCCCCTAAATTGGAGTTGGTAACTGGGCAAACTCGACTCCCCCATGTCCCACCCCCAAAGGTCATGACCTTGACCCCCCCCCCATGCCGGCTCCCACAGCACCATCCCCTGCAGTTCCCGGTCACCTCCCAAATCTCCCCCTGCTCTCTCTCACCTTTTATTTACCTTGGGAGTTCTCTCAACGTTCTTTATCACACTACCTTGCAGGGACATTTTGAGACAATACCCCCAACATCTGTCAAAGACGTATGTGTGAACTTTTGCCGTATATGATATCAGTCACGCTTAATTTGTCTTGCTTCTTGGGGGTTAAAAAGTAGACATCTTCGAAGCAGAAATTCTGATTTTTTTTTGGGGGGGGTCTTCTTGCATCCCCAGTGTTAACGGTTTCTACAACCCCATTTGGAGAGCACTGCAAAGGCCAGAGGCAGGAGCTTCCAGACCCTTCCTGTCCCTGAGACACCTTCCTGGCCTCTTGCCTCCTGCCTTGCTCTCCAGAGACCCCGGGTCTGGGATGACCAAGCTCCAGAAATGAGCTGGGTGGGGTGAGCCCAGGGTCCCCTTACACCATGGCCCCCACCTCTGCCTCTCTCCTCCTGTCAGAGCCCAGAGAGGCCACGTGAACTGGCATAGCCGTCCATGTCTGGTGGGGTTAAGAGTAGATGATGGGTCCTCAGTCACGGAGAGATGGAGTTCTCAGGCCGTTTCTGTGTGAGGGTGGGGGTGAGAAGTCCTGGCACCTGGCATGGAGGACACTGTCCCAGGAGCCACGACAAACCCCCCTTGTGCCCTTGATAATACTTAGACAAAGCAGCGGAGGGGGCCTCCGCTGGGCTCCTCCCTCTTCTCCTTTCCTGGATATTGTGGGAGGCTCAGGGAAGAGAGAGCGCGCCCCGAGGTCAAACAACCATCAGTGACTGAGGTGGGAAAGGATGGACATCCTTCATCTCCCAGCCTGGGATCCTCCCATTTCGCGCACCCCTATCAGGTTAACCGCTCCTCGACCAGGAGCACCTAGGGTGCTGGCGTGTGAGCTGCATTCCCTCAATCTGAGGTGCTCCTACAGCTCGGCGGGGGAAATCAAGCATGTGGGAGGTGACCTTGGTGATTTAGGGAATGTGGGGCCCCCTGGACTGGACTGCGGTGGAAGACTCAGCTCTGCCTGGACAGCCTTGCTGCATGGGCGGGCGCGTTGCATTAACCTTGACCCGGATGGCCCATCCCAGCGGCTTAGCTAAGTCGCCCAGGTAGCACCAGCAAGTAGTTGTAGCCAAGATGGGACCCAGCAATCTTTTCCCATAAAGAACCAGACGATAAATATTTTCAGCTCTGCGGGACATTTGGTCTCTACTACATGGCCTTCTTTGTTTCTTACAGCTCTTTCAGTTTGCAAAAGCCATCCTCAGCTGGCCAGCCAGGTTATCCCCAGGCCATCTTGTGCCAACCCCGAGCCGATCTAGGGCCACGTCAGACCAGTGAGAGGATGCTGGTGGCTAAACCGGAATCTACTGGGTTGGTCAAAAAGCTCGCTTGGGTTTTTTTTGTTTTGTTTTGTTTTGTTTGTACGATGGCTCTGGTAGCGCCTAGGTGTCTTTAACTTCCTTTGGAACAATCTTGCTAGACTGTATTGTGACAGCTGTCATATCATCGGCCTCACTCCAGGCAGTGGCGCCCGGGATAACATTTCCCCCGCAGGAAACGGGGATAACGTTTCCATCGCAAAACAGATGAACGAGGGCCAGCCGGCTGCGCTCTTGAACACACCGGTTACACCGAACCATTTCAGACCTCACTGGTCATCAAATCTACGTTGACCTACTCCAAAATGGAAATGCAAAGCCAGGGGAGTCACCGGCCTCTGAGGGGAAGGCAGAGACTTTCAAGAGGCACCTCATAGCAACAACCAGGGCGGCCTCCTCTGCAAAGGGGTGCACATGGTGGCTGCATCCGGCAGGTGGCGCTGTTGTTCCGGCAAACGGACTCAGCCCCCTGACAGCCGTCAAGTCGTTAAAGCTATGGTTTCCCTTTTTTCTTGCGGATTCTGCGTTGTTTCTGCCGACCACCATCGGGAGCACGGCAGTCCCCTGACACTTAGGGGACATTCACAGTATGGACACGTGAAACATCAAACGGCACACCGAATTGGCCCCCAAGGTCCCCGCCTCACAAGGTCCCAGCTTTCCTTCCCCCCGCTGCGAGCCTCATCCGTTGAGTTCTCCTTGGGTGACATGGACCGAGGGGTCTGACGTGAACGAGTCGGGGACTAACTACAGCATCAGCTTGAGTGATATTTCCACCCGCGGGATACACTGTCCCCCAGATCCATGAATGCTGGTCCTTCATAGTTAAGAGGTTGCAGGACCAACAGTGCGTCCTTTCAAAGTGACGAAGTGTCTGTTTGAGCCCAGACAGTCCTCAAGATGATGGCTCGGAAGGCACGACCTTCCCTTTTGCCTTTATGCAAGGCCCATCCATCCTTACGTTACTGTGATTGGGTGGCAGGCAATGCAGCATAAACAGTGAAGGTCATTACTAAAGAGTCATTCCTTCCAAAGATGTACTCATGGCCACGAGGTACGTGAAAAGAAGTTCAATGTGCCCTGGCCGCCAGGCTCAGTTGGTTGGAGCGTCATTCCATGCCCTGAGGGGTTGCCGGTTCGATTCCCAGTCACGGCACTTACCTAGGTTGTGAGTTTGATTCTGGTTGGGGTGAGTACAAGAGGCCACCAATGGACGTTTGTCCCTCATTCACATCGATATTTCTCTCTCAAATCAATGAAAACAGGTACTTGGGTGAAGACAAAACAACAACAACAAGTCCAACATCATTAGTCATTAGGGAAACATAAGTCAAACCACCAGGAGATAGCACCTCACAGTCACCAGGACCCTGACAGCCAAAAAGCAGGGAGGCGCGGGACAAATGTCCGTGCGGATCTGAAGGAGTTGGAACCTCATAGTCCTTGCGGGAATGTGACATGGCGCAGCTGCTGGGAAATCATTTCGGCGGTTCCCCAAGAAGTTAAACAGACAAATACCAGCAATTCCACTTCTCGGTGTACATGCAAAAAAAAAACAAAACTGGAAACACGTGTGCACACAAGAACTGGCACGTGAACATCCATAGCGGTGTTATTCCTAACCGATAAAAAGCAGAAACTACCCAAATGTCTGTCAACAGGTGAAGGGATAAAATAAAAGGGACGCATCCAGGCTACGGATGTTATTCAGCCACAGAAAGGAATGAAATGGCTGTGCTCGAAGAAGCCAGACACGAAATACCACATATTTTATGTTTCCACTTATATAAATATCCAGAATAGGCACATCCATCGAGATAGAGAGGAGACTGGTGGGAGAAGAGACTGGCGTGGGGAGGACAGGAGAATGAGGAGCCTTTCTTTCTCTTTTTATTTTAAATCCTCACATGCTTACTGATTTATTAGAGAGAGAGGAAGAGAGGGGGAGCGAGAGGGAGAGAAACATCAGTCAGTTGCCTCTCCTCTGTGTCCCGACCTGGGGACAGAACCCACAACCAGGGCACGTGCTCTAACCGGGGATCGAACCTGAGACCGTTCGGTTTACTGAATGATGCTCCAGTCAACTGAGCCACACGGGTCAGGGCAGAAGTGAGTTCTTCATGGTTGCTGTTTGGGGTGAGGAAACTTTTGGAACTTGGTCATGGTAATGATTTCACAACGTTGTGTGCTAAATGCCACTGAATTGTACACTGCAAAAGGGTAAAATGGTAACATTTTATATTATTTGTACTTTTCCACAATAAAAATATACATTGGCACCCTGACTGGTGTGGCTCAGTTGATTGGGCGCCATCCCGCAAAGCGAAAGTTTGCCAGTTCGATTCCCTATCAGAGCACATGCCTGGGGTGCTGGCCAGGTCCCCCATTAGGGGTGTGCGAGAGGCAACCAATTGATGTTTCTCTCCCTCTCTTTCTCCCTCCCTTCCTCTCTTTCTAAAAGTAAATAAATAAAATCTTTAAAAAATATATAGAAATTGAGCCCTGGCTGATGTGGCTCAGTGGATTGAGCGCCAGCCTGGGAACCAAAGGGTCACCAGTTCGATTCCCAGTCAGGGCACATGCTTGGGTTGTGGGCCAGGTCCACCAGTAGGGGGCGTGTGAGAGGCAACCACACATTGATGTTTCTCTCCCTCTCTTTCTCCCTCTCTTCCCCTCCATCTAAAAATAAAGTAATTAAATTTTTTTTTTAAAAAGAAGACTTAACCAAATTAAGAAATAAGATGTCAACGGCCTCAAATTGATCTGGAGGTTCAACACAATCCCAAACCACACCCCAGGAGGCTGTTTGGAGAAAATGACAGTCAGATTCCAAAGCTGATATTAAAAATCAAAGGAAGTAGAATTACTAAATTCTTTTTTGAAAAGGGGAAAACAAAGTGGAGGTACTTAGGTTACCTGATCTCAAGATTTAGTGTGAAGTTACAGTAAGCAAAGCATGACGGCCTGGGTGAACAGAATACAAAGCCCAGAAATAAACCCACACACATATGGTCAATTACCTTCAACAAGAGTGCCAGGACAATTCAATGGAAGAAGAAAAATAGTCTTTTCAACCAGTGGCGCTGGAACAGTAAGGCCACCCAAATGCAAACATCGGTAAATAAACAGCCCTGACTCTAACATCACCCTCTATCTGAAAATGAACTCAGAATGGATTACAGACCTAAAACTATAAAACTTCCAGGACAAAATCTTTGTGACCTTTGTTTAGTCAAAGATTTCCCAGGACAACAAAAGCATCGAAAGGAAATGTTCATAAAATTCTATTATTAATCTCAAAATCATGCCCTCGATGATGGAGCTCAATGGATTGAGCATCAAACTGCGAAGCAAAGGGTCGCCGGTTCAGGCCAGGTCCCCAGTAGGGGGCGCTCAAGAGGCAACCACACATTGATGTTTCTCTCCCTCTTTTTCTCCCCTCCTTCCCCCTCTGTCTAAAATTAAATAAATAAATAATTTTTTTAAAAAAACCTGCTCTCCAAAAGACACTATTAATAAATCAAAAGGTAAGCTGCGTACAGAGGGAAAATATTTGCAAAACACATATATAATAAAGCAGTACCCATACTATATTAAGATTTGCAAATCAATGATAAAAAAATAAAGAAACCATTTTTAAATAAGTGGAAGTTTTGAACTGATGCTGCACCAAAGGAGCCGTACAGATGGCGATGAGCACTTGAGAAGACGTTCAACATCAATAGTCATGAGGGAAATGCAAATGAAAACCAACGTGAGACACCGGGACAAACACATTCGAATGGCTAACCGAAAACACAATAAATAGCAAGCGCTAGTGAGGATATAGAGCAACCGGAACTGTCTCGTGCATTGCTGGTGGACACGCAAAATGCAAATAGTGCACCCACTTAGGGAAAGAGTTGGCCAGTTTTATATCAAGCTATACATATGTTTATTACACAACCCAGCCACCTCAGTCTTAGGTATTTACCCCAGAGAAACCCATGGCCACTATGCATAGTTCTCTCAAATCCATTCCGGGTTTCAGTGTCAGCCCCTTGGCTTGTCTCAGTTTTTGCTGCCCAGGAGCCACGAAATCCATTTCACGTTTTGGCTGCAGCTTTGAGCCGCATTCACAGCTCCACCTCCTCCAGCCCCACCCCCCGGGTAACGCGGCAGTTCCTCTGCCTTCAGTCCCAAAGCACGTGCATTTCTGAGTCCTCCTTCCACCCTCCTGTTCTCTGAAGACCTGCAGCCTCTATCTGGAGTTTTCTTTGTGATTTTTAATTTTTCTTTTTATTCTCATCTGAGGACATGATTATTGATTTTAGAGAGAGGGAAAGGGAGGGAGAGAGAGAGAGGGAAAGAAATATGGAGGAGCGAAATATCCATCGGTTGCCTCCTGTATGCGCCCCACTGGGGACCGAACCCGCAACCTAGGCATGTTCCCTGACAGGGAATCAAACCCGTGACCTTGCGATTTACAGGACAGTGCTCCATCCAACTGGGCCACATCCTTCAGAGCTGGAGTTTTCTTTTTGTATAAAATATGCCTCTCTTTCATGTGACAGCCTGCTTGGGGTTTTAGTGGCTTACCTATTCTTCTGTTGATGGTCACCTGCACCCTGCCCCGCCACCTCACATCTGAGGCTTGGAGCAGACATCTTGGGGAGCCTTGCTGGATCCCAAGCTGGTGGATCCCATGCCACCGCTGTCCCACACTCTCAGCAGCCCCTCCAGGGGACTGTGGACTAGCAGATCATGGCAATGCTGCCCCCTCTTGGTTCATGGACACCCAGTCACTGGCCTTGCTGGTGACCTGTCACACACCCAAGAGAGTCTCTCTTCCACCTTCATAATGACCCAGTTAAATTGTGTGGCTTCAAAACACACAGCACCAGGACAGGTAGAGAATGTTCCTCTGTGGTCGCCAACGGCCGTGCATAGGGCTTAGAATACCCACCCCTGGAGGCCTGGAAGGGAGAAGCGAAACAGGTTCCTAGACGGAAAACGCACAAGAGGGAAGACTTAACACATAAACTTATTTAGGATAATTCCTCAAGAGTACCCAGCCTCCCCTTCAATTAAGGGACTTTGGATTTCCAAATTGGTTTATGTGTGGAAATGAAGTGAGATGTTATAATTCTCTGTTTTCATGACTCCTTGAAGATTTCCACCCACCAGATCTGAGCTTTTTTCCTGTTATCTAGATATTTTAACAGATAAATTAATACCAGCGCCTCAGAAAACTGGGAAAGCAGTAGAAAGAAACAGCATCAATACAAAAAGAGTTCCTGCAGAAGGCAGATAGCACCCCAGGGATGGGGACGACGGAGGGTGGGGGGGGGGCGGGGGGGGCACGAATGGAAGGAAACAGTTCTCAGAAGCTAATCTCTTGGAGCAGTGCCCTTGAGGAGCTGAAACCCAGCCCAGAAAAGGGGGCTGCCTGGGTGGAGCGGGGGTGACTCAGGAGATCCAACAAAATCGGGCGGATAAAGCTGAAAGCTGCCGCCCACTGCTCTGGAACCAGAAGTTCCTTCTCCTCCGCCAGTCACTGGTCTCCCTCTAGCGCCCCCTTTTGGAAGAGCCGGGTATAAAAGGGCCGATTTGGAGCCGAGAGACTACAGCGTAACAACCCCTCGCTGAGTGAGTTTCTAGGGCTCCGTAGCATCTGACATTTCCAGATAAAAACTAGTGCTTTGCAAAGGCTTTGGAGCCAGACGGCCCAGATTTCCATTCAAACTTGGCCACTTTCTCGCTGTGTGACCTTGTGGGAATTATTTATCTGGGCCTCAGTTTTCTAATCTGCAAAAATGGAGACATTAGAACCGACCTGATATGGCTGCCATTCACCGATTTTGTACACGTGAGGTATTTAACACAAGCCAGACACTCAGCACCCTGTACATGTTAGCTGTTGTCCTTGTCATCGCCATGTCATCATTATCATTCTTTATTCCTCCTGGGGTTAACGAGAACTCCTTCAGCCTCCTGGAGACAAATCTGGTTGCCACACGACACTGGACGGGGTCTCTGCCTCCAGAGCGGCAGAGAGTTGGAACGCCTCCAATTTGGAGAAGGGATGTTTTGGTTTTGATTTTCCAAATGTGTTGCTTGTTGGTGGCTTATCTTGCGATTTCACTAATAATTGCTGTCAGCTCAGCCTTGTCATTACCAGTTTAGTTTATTACGGGTTGTTTAGTTAAACTGCGTGCGTAATGATGCACATTTGCTTTAATTCCATGTGTGCATGGCCTGTAATTTTCCACTAATTAGACTTTTTAAAGACACATACGCGGTTATCTACTTAAATTTGCATCGTCTGCTCCCCTGGTGCCAAAGCAGATGTACACAGCGCCCACCCATCCCCACGCCAAGAAGTTATTCACGTTCATCGCTGCGTTTTCTCTGCTGCGAAGTAGGAAGTAAGGGAGGGGGTGCAGATGGTGCTTGTCCCACTGCAGTGAGAGCCATCAGGTACCGCAGACCAGAGACCGCATCTGAATCAAATAGGAACGGTGGGCCGGACAGGAGGAAGCAGAGCCCTAGTTCTCCGAAAAAACAGCAGCAAACTGACCAAGGACCTCAAACTCACCCCAGCTCCAGCCCCCACCCCCAAAGGATTCAGACGCCACCAGTTCCCCAAGAATCAAGCAACCAGACATCTCAAATCAAATGGCTTTATTTCCCCAGTGTGGGGAGCTGTGAGTGGGCTCTGTGGTCCATGAACCCCCAGGACCCTGGAGCTTCTCCCGCCCAGCGGGCTGTGGCAGGGCCTTCAATGGGCCATGCCTGGGTGCCAGAGACCTATCCTCCCGGAGGGGGGCTGGTTTCAGGAGGGCCTTGGCCTGCAGTGGTTCCAAGGGATGTGACTCCCTGTGGTGGTCCCGACAGCGATCCAGGTGGTAGTCCATGGCATGGGACCCATCTTAAGACAAGGCCACCTCTTACAGGGGTCCTGGACCAGCTAGGCCTTACTCTGGGAGCAGGAATGTCCCAAGGGGGCTACTTCTTGAAGCCCGCCAACAGAATTCAGTCTGGGGACAAGAGAGAAGAGAGAACAGGCGGTGGGCATAGAGAGGAAGACAGAAAAAATGGGAGACTGGCCAAAAGGAGAGAGACCCATGAAAAGCCAAAAGGAAAGCAAGAGAGTGAACCAGAGCAAAAGGGACAGCGGAAGGGAAATACAGAGACAGGGGAGCAGAGAGCTGGAAAGCAGGCGCACAGAAGCAGGTAGTGCCAGAGGCCAGGGATATATATACACAGGTAGACCCTACACACTGACCTTTGGGCCCAGGCGGGGCTGGGGGCTGGGGCCACCCTGGGGGAAGCAACGTAGAATGGCTCAGGGCCTCAGCCACCCAGCCCAAGACATGGCTACAGTGCTGGACCTGGGGAGCAGATAGGACATCATGGCACCAGATGGAAATCCACTCCCATCCCATCCCGCCCACACTCCCCCAGCCTGGCCTGGAGGCCTCACCTGCTGTTCCAGCCCTTTCAGACGCTGTTCGTACTCGCGGATCTGCCTCAGCTGCTTCAATGCCGTGTCCACCCTGGGCACACAGGAATTCAGGCCTGTGCCTGCAGCCCAGTAGCCCACCAGCCCCACCCACCTAGAGTCCAGCTCCCTGAAACTCCGCCTTCCTCAGCCCCACCTTTCCAGAACCCCGCCCACTCAGGCTCCGCCTCTAGCCTGATGCTTCGCAAAGCCCAGCACATCCTCCCTCCAGTCTTTGCGCCCCGGAGGCCAGAAACCCCGCCCCTGGCCAGGCCCCGCCCTCACTTCTGCGAAGTGCGCTTCAGACGCTCAGAGTCACTTTCCCGCTTGTCCCTAGCACGCGCCAGTAGGAAATTCTCCTTCTGCACCGATTCCCACGTCAAAAGCTGCCTCTCATCGTCCTTATGGAGGTGGACCCCTAGAGAGCAGGGTCAGAACAGAGTAAAGGACAGCCCAGTCCTCGGCACATGACCACTCCCAGACCCCGGCTCCTCGCTCAAAACCCTGAGTGAGCTCTCCCCGACCACGCCCCCTGACAGCTTAAGCCCTGCCCACTGGTTATTCCCAGACATCTTCCCCAGCCTGTCCATGTTCTTCTTTCTCTCCGGGACCCGCCCCTCCCGTTTCCCTCTTTTGGGCCAAGACCGGCTCTCACGAAAATGCGATGGCGAGCTGGTCCTGTGCCTGCACATTCGACGGATGAGGAGGCGCACGTGCGAGATGATGATGAGGGGTGGGGCCAGCGCTGGTCGAGAGTGAAATTCCCGGATGAGGCTATAGCGCTGCGCCTTCCAATAGAGGTCGCTGTTGCCCTGTACTTTGCCAAAGGTGTAGCTGTGGGGACCAGAGGTCAAGGGTCACTAGAGGTCAAAGCCCAGTCAGAGGCAGTGGATCAAAGTTAGATGTCAGGCAATATGTTCGAAGTATCAGGTAGCAAGCAGATGTGAGAATCAATGTCAGAAGTTATTACAGGATGCAATGAGGAGTTAGGATAGGAGGGCCAAGGGTCAGAGATCAGGGGTCAAGTTGGGAATAAAGTCATGGATTAGGGTAGAGGTTAAAGTCAGCTTCAAAAGTCAGTCCGAACACAAATAGCTAAAATCAGCAATAAAAATGGGGACATTACTACCAACCTTACAGAAATAAAAAGGATAGGAGAACACAATCGACAATTGTATGCCAACAGAAAAGATAACCCAGGTGAAATGGAAAAGATCCTAAAAACACACGAATTACCTAAAATGATACATGAAGAAATAGAAAATCTCAAAAGACCTCTAACAAGTAAAGAGATAACTAATCAAAAATACACAAAAAGAAGCCCTGGCTGGTGTGGCTCAGTGGATTGAGCGCCGGCCTGTGAATCACAGGGTCACTGGTTCGATTCCCAGTCAGGGCACGTGCCTGGGCTGCGGGTCAGGTCCCCAGTGGGGGGCATGTGAGAGGCAACTGCACACCAATGTTTCTCTCCCTCTCTTTCTCCCTCCCCTCCCCTATGTCTAAAAATAAATTGGGGGGGGGGGGGACTCGGACACAGACATGCACACAAGGAGAACACCTTGCAAACGTGAAGGAAGAGACAGGGAAGGTGCATCTACAAGCCAAAGTTGCCAGAAATCCACCAAAAGCTAGGAGAAAGGCATGAGACAATTCTCTCTCACAGGCCTCAGAGGCAACCAACCCTGTCCATACCTTGACTTTGGACTTCTAGTTTTGAGAATTGTCAAACAACAACCTTCTGTAATTTACAGCCACCCACTTTGTAGTACTCTGTTAGGGAAGCCCTGGGACACTAATGTAACGGGCCATTGATTCAGAGTGCCAAGTCCATTCAGTGAGGGGAAACCAGCCTATTCAACTCACAGTCTTGAAAGAAGGGGATTTCTGCACACAGAAAGAATGTAGTTGGGTCCTTACCTCACACCATACATAAAAACGAAGTCAAAATGGACTACCAACCGGAATATTGGAGCTAAAACCACAAAACGGGAGTAAATCTTCATGACTCTGGATTTGGCAATGAGTACTTAGATATGACACCAAAGGTAAAAGCAATGAAAGAACAAATAAATAAATTGGACTTCCTCAAACCTTAAAACTTTTACACATCCAAGGATATTATCAAGAAAAGCCAAAGAAAACCAACAGAAGAGAAGAAAATATTTGCAAATTGTATATCTGATGGCAGTTTAATATCCAGAATACACAGAGAAGTCCAACAACAAAAAGACAACTCAATTAAAGAGCGAGCAGAAGATCTGAATAGACGTTTTTCCAAAAATATACAAATGGGGTCATAAGCACGTGGAAAGATCCTCAACACCACTGGTTGTTAGGGAAATGCATACCCACAGCACACCGAAATGACCAGTTCATACCCGCTAAGATGGCCACAACTTTCTAAAAAAGAAAATAACCATTGGCAGAAATACAGAGAAATCGGAAGCCTCATAAATTGTTAGGAGGGATGTGACATGGCGCAGCCGCTGTAGAAAACAATTTGGTGGTTCCTCAAAAAGGCAAAACCTAGAATCAGCACATGACTCAGCGTTCTAGTCTAGCAGCATGCTCAAAAGATACAAAAACGAAGAATTAAACCGATGCGCGAATGCCAATGCTCACGGCAGCGTTCTATGAACAGTGCAAGGCCCCACCAACAGATGAATACACAAAATGTCTTAGGTCAACGTGATGGAATATTACTCGGCCATGAAAAAGGAACGGAGCACGGCCACTCGCCACAACATGAACGAACTTTGAAAACTTGAGGCTAAGCAAAATAAGCCAGGCACAAAAGGTCAAATGCTGTATCATTCCACTTATGAGAAACCTCAAGTACAGGCAGAGTCATAGGGACGGAAAGCAGGGGAGCGGCTGAGGGACGGGGAGGGGCGAGGGAAATGGGGCGTTATTTGCTTACAACACTTTCGTTTGCAGTGATGAAAATGTTTTGCAGATAGTGGTGATGGTTATAAAAATTATAAATATAACTAATGCCACTGAACTGTATATATAAAATGGCAAAAATGGTGAATTTCATGTTCTATATATTTTGCCACAATAAAAAAAAAATTTTAAAACATTCAGCCTGGGCTCAGGGAGACCAGCAGAGTCCACAGTCCAGGTCAGCAGCAGAGCCTGGCTGGGTCTGCGGGCAAGCCAACATTAGATTTGAGTCAGTGTTCAGGGTCTAAGGGGGAAAGGAGAGGGCTGGGGTCAAGGGTCATGCTGGGGTCAAGGGTCATAGTGGGTAACTTGCGATCAGAGAAGGCAGGGCCTCCTACCTGAACATGGCGATGAGGAGATTGACCAGCAGGATGTTGGCCACGAGCAGGAAGATGACGAGCAGGAGCACCACCAGCCAGTTGGCGTAAAGGGAGACGCAGTAGCCCTCCTGGGCCCCGGAGGGGCGCGCCCAGAGGCCCGTCTCCGATGAGCAGTTGGCGAGCGTCATGAGGGTCACTGCGAAGGGACACACACTCAGAGATGGGGGCAGAGAAGCGGGACCCTACCGAAGACAGAAATCCAGAGGGGCGTGGGGGAGCAGACACCCAGAGGGAGGGAGACAGAATCCCAGAAGGCCAGGGGGACGAGACCCAAAGAGACACAGGAGGGGTCAGAGACGGAGAGAGGAGAGGACAGAGTCCCCTAGGGATGAAGGGGAGGGGGGCATGCTCAGAGACCCACAGAGGCAGAGGCTCGCCAAGAAGGATGCAGAGACCCAGAAGGGGGGTCAGAGAGGAGGGGCTCGCAGGGAGGGCGGCAGGCCCCTCCCCTCGTACCGTCCATTTCCTCCTGCGGGATCTGCCCGAAGATCTGCAGGTAGGGCCGATAGAAGACGCGGCGCAGGATTTTCGGGAGATCTTGATCCTGGGGCCTAAGGAGACCTTCCGTGGCCACCCCATAGGCAACCAGCCACACGCCGAGGAAGAAGAGGAAGAAGAACACGTCCTTCATCTGCAGGAGAGGAAGATGAGACCAAGCCCGGCCCCACCCTTCCCGGCTCCGGCCCCGCCCAGTTCCCCTCTGGCCCCGCCCCCTCACCATCTTGCTGACAATGACGATCTTGGGCCCCAGCTGTTTGTTGACCGTGAAGATGTGCAGCAGGCGCAGCGTGAAGATCATGAAGTCGAGGCAGAGGACAGTGCGGCCCAAGTCATACAGGCCCGGGGTCAACCTAGGGTGTGGGGAGACGAGACAGGGGTCACTCAAGGTCACAGGGTGCATAGGAAAACCTGCATCTTCCCAACAACAGGCGTCAGGTGCGGCTGCGGCCTCCCCCAGGCCGGAATCGCGACTGCCCATTCACACAGGTGTATCAGATTTCCCAATGTCTATGGGACCGTGCCAGCTCGGGCACCCATTAAACCATAGCTGCGAGAAGGAGGGCTTCGACAGAAACCGGGGAGGTCCCTGTCACATTCGAGCTGAAAAGAACTGCTGGAGTATATGTCCAACCTATCAGAGGCAAAATATAGACACACACTTCACAGAGGAAGGTCAAGTGGCCAATCACATCAGCGAACTCTGGGGAAAATAAAAATTATATTCCTATTTTGCATCATCACGTACTTATATGTATATATAATCAATGAACATACAATTTTTAAGTGGGGGCAAAATGTATGAAAAGACAATTGGTCCTGGCTGGTGTAGCTCAGTGGATTGAGCGCTGGCTTGCAAACCAAAATGTTGAGGGTTTGATTCCCATTTAGGACATATGCCTGGGTTGCAGGCTGGGTCCCCAGTAGGGGGCTGAGTGAGAGGCAACCACACATTGATGTTTCTCTCCTTCTCTTTCTCTCTCTGTTCCTCTCTGTCTAAAAATAAATAAAGTCTTTAAAAAAAAAGAAAAGACAATTGATAGGAATCTATGTGACTATTAGCTATGAAACAATGCCCCATCTAACTCGTAGTCAGGGATGCATAAACTTTAAAAAGAGAGGTCATTTTTACCAATCAGAGTGGCAAAAAAATTTTTTTTTAAGTTAAACTCAGAGCTACAAAATTTTAAAGATTGAAAATATATTTTGTCAAGCATGTCCTCAAGAGGGTACTCTCTTACCCTGATGGGTGTGTAAGCGGGTGAAGCTATTTCACAAGAAAATCTATCCACATCAAGAATATACATATAGCCCTGGCTGGTGTGGCTCAGTGGATTGAGAGCCGGCCTGCAAACCAGAGGGTCACCAGTTCGATTCCCAGTCAGGGCACATGCCTGAGTTGCGGGCAAAGTCCCCAGTGTGGGGCATGTTAGAAGCAACCACACATTGATGTTTCTCTCTCTCTCTCTCTCCCTCCCCTCTGTCTAAAAATAAAATAAATAAAATCTTTTTTTTTAAAGTAATATACATACATACATTTCAATCCACAAAATTTAAATCTGGAATGTAAACTTTTATTACTCTGGAATAATAACTGGAAACAACCAAAATGTTCATCTGGAAGGGACTGGCAAAGCAAAATGATTCATCCATGTAATTCTGGAGATTTCTCCATTGTAAGTCAAGATCTTTGGATTTTCCCCCCTATATGATGATTTATCTCTCCCCTAGAAAACAGTGAACTTGACAAAATGTCTAAAGTATCACTGGTATTCCTAGAGCGTGACAGCATATGGCCTGAACCCTTTAATCTCAAACGATACTTGATACAAAATACAAGAGATAAACAAGAGCACAGTGTTCTGCAAAACTCTCTTACGTTGCTGCTGGAATCAATTATTCATGTCATATTACTTGGTAGCATTTCTAACACAGCACAGAAGAAGCATGCCTCTCAGTGTGTCAACTGAGGAAAGACTAGAAGGGTATCCTTGTAAACAGTCTGCAAAGCTCCTCACCTGCTCTCCTTAAAAGGAGCAATGTCCTACCTGCTAGGACATTATAAAAAAAGAAAAAGAAACATCATCAGCAGAGTACTGGACCCAGAGCAGCTAGTATATGATGAATATCTGGGGGAGAAAACGAAAAAGACTTTTGTGGAGAAACATTTGGCCCGCTTTCTACCTCTTGAAGTTCAAAGTTTTTGTCTCAATGCCTTGTGGAAAGAATTCATTCATTAAATTCTGGCAAAGAGAAGTCTGTCTCGTCTGATCTTTAGCCAATGATGGCTAAAAACCCCTTCATCTGGAATCTGATGCCGCATTTTCAAAGAATCTGATACATTTGCAAATACTGACATGGAAAAAATGTCAGGACATAGTGTAGAGAAAAGGGAAAAGAAAGGTTGCAGAAGAATATATAAAAAATAATGCCATTTGTATATAAAAGAAGTATGTAGATTTTGTCCATGTAAATGCATAGAGAAAGAACAGGCAGGATGTGCACCAAACTGTTGATGAAAGTAACTGCTGAGAAAGTGAAGACACTTGTAAAGACTGAGAAAAATCACTGGTTTTTGTTCTATGTCCTTCATTTGTTTAATCTTGTTCAACGAGGACATATTTTTGCATTTCTTTGGTCATAGAGTACATTTCAAAGATATTTTCAGGTGACATAGAGACAAAGTGACTTGAGGAGAGAGAGGACAGCACAAGGCACACTCAGAGTACTGTTTGGGGAGAACGCAGGACATCAGGGAACGCAAAAGAGGGACCCACAGTCTGGGAAGCGTAAAAGGCGGCTTCCAAGACAAGACAAAGCAAAGCTGACGGCTAAAGGAAGCACAGGAGTGGGCTCGGCCAAAGACGGGGGGGAAAGTGTTTCAGAAAGGGGGACAGCACGTGCCGAGACCAAAAGACTAGGTGATTTGTTCCCAAGGACGTTTTAAAGTCCTCTTTGTGCCTCTCTCTGGGCACCACACCGTACAACCGGGCAACTCCGGAAGAAATGAACTAACATTATATAGCCCGTTCTTGGCAACAGAAAGTATTTCAGGGGAACCCCACACAGTGTTTTTTATAAATCAGCTATGAAATAGTAAAAACGGTTGTCGTTTTGTGGACTAAATAGCTGTCACAACACCCCAGCCTCCCTGACAGAATTTGAATCTATGACATTTGACCCAGGAAAACGGGACATGAAAGAAGTACAAGCCACAAAGGAAAATTCACACACCCAGACGCGAAATTTGGCAAAATTCAATCCAGACAAAAACATGAATGATGACCCAAACAGCTGTGGAAGAACTTCACCCGAATTAATAGTTCACCGCAGTGAAGTGATTTCAGAAACTGACAGTTACTGAAGCCAGTTTAACTGCCCTGCGTGTAAAACTGGTCAAGGAAGTTTCAAAATACTTCCCTGATAAGAATTTGTCAGTAGCGGTCACATTCAGCTTACAAATTTATAATTACACAGACACAAAAGATCAAGGACCAAGGTCAAAGCCCCTGTCCCCGAGACGAGACGAGAGGAAGGAACTGCAAGTAGATTTCTCAGAGGGTCTGGAGTGAAGCAAAAACAAAGAAATTGGGAGACAGCCCTGCAGAGAAGGGGGCCCTAGACCAGGCAGAGCCCCGATGCCAGGTGCAGGGGCGCTGGGGAAGGGAGGGGTGGGTCAGCTGAGGGAAGAGCCTGGAGTCCGGGAGGCTGGGGCGAGGGTCCAGGTGGAAGAGACAGCCGTGGAGGTGGAGACGGGGGTGGGACAGAGAGAGTCAGGGGTGAGGGGTCAGGGCCTGGGGCTGCACGCTGCGGAGGAAGAGGAGGGAGGAGGTGGGGCAGTGTCCAGCGTCCAGCGACCAGCCTGGTTTCGATGGAGGGTATCGAGCACAGCGGGGCAGTGGTAACGATGCAGGGCCAGGTTCGGGCGCTCAGAGAAACCCCTAGAAACCTCCAGATCTGGCAGAAACAGCAGCAGAAGCGGTGGGGTCCTCTCTTTCACCGTATCATCCCCGAAGCCTGATACCCACGTGGGAGCGAATTGCTCCTAGACCATCTTTACGCCATCCTCCCCATCAAGAGGGCTTTTCTGTTTGTCTCTTTAAGAGCAAGCGGAGTAGACTTCGGCCGCTCTGGGGCCAGAGGTTTGAAGGCCACGAGGACACTCACCGGCAGCCCACGCCCAGGAGGAAGCAGGTGAGGGCCACCAGGTCACATTGGTTCCAGGTGTCTATGAGGTAGAGGTGCAGCCGGCGGCGCAGCGGGGCCTGGCAGGGGCCTGGCCCGGGCCCTCCGGTGGCCAGGCTGCCCCAGCCGCCGCCCAGGCCCTGGCGGAACTCCTCGCAGAGGAGGGTGAAGGCCCAGAAGTACAGCAGCAGCTCCAGGGCTCCGGGCAGCGAGGGCCGGAAGTCGACCAGCAGCACGCGGGCGAAGAGCGTCAGGAAGAGCAGGTAGCTGACCACGTTGCCCATGAAGGCCGTCACCGGTGCCCCCCAGAACTGGGACCAGCGCCGCAGGTGTGGCGAGCAGCCGCTCCGGCTGGGCTGACTCAACACCCCCAAGGGCATCTTCTCAGGGGCGTCTGCTGGCCTGAGGGAGACAGAGAGACAGGAGAGCTCAGCCCGACCTCTGGACCTGACCTTCACCATTAGCAATACTGCTGACCTGTCCCATGACCTCCGCCACCCTCATGACTTCTAACGGCGCCTGAACTTAAACTAAGTCTGAGGTCCACTGTCTCCTTGACTTGTGACCCCTGTGTATAACCTCTGACCTCTGAAATCTCTTACCATCGAGACTACTCACCTTTGACCTCTGACTCCTGCCACCCTTTGACCTCTGGCCCCTGGCATGACTTCTGACTCTTCTCTGGCTTCGGATTCCAAGTCCTGTTCTTTCACTATCACCATCTCTGACTCTCTCTGCCTGACCTTGAACTGCCTACCTGACTCTGACCCTCAAGTGTGACCTCTGACCCCCTCACTTTCATGCCCTCGGCTCTCCAAGTTTGAAAACTCAGTCCCAGCATATCAACCTGCGACTCACAGCTTCTGAGATCGGATGACCTCGTCCAGCTCTCTCACACAAGTCTCCCTCCCCCGAACGTGGTACCCAGCCGTACAGCCGTATCTGGCTCCTGAATTCCCATCTTCTCGGTCCGCGCGTATCTCCGACCCTCCTCTCCTGAGCTCTGATCCTGTGACTCAATTTCATCCTGACTCTGAATGGTGACCCCAAAGAGAAACGCCGAAATGAGTGATACTAATAATAATATATTCAGAAAGCTCACAGAGAAAACAAACAGGTTTGGAGAGGCACTGTCTCTTCATAAACCAAGCAGGACAGAATAATCCAGAAGTAGAAACTACCTGAATGTTCATCACCTGATGAATGGACACATAAAAAAAACATGGGCTCTCCAGACAATGGAGTCTTATTCAGCGAAAAGAAGGAACAAAGCCCTGGCTGGCATGGTTCAGTGGATTGAGTGCGGGGCTATAAACCAAAGGGTCGCTGGTTCGATTCCCAGTCAGGGCACACGCCTGGGTGGCGGGCCAGGTCCCCAGTGGGGGCTACGTGAGAGGCAACCACACACTGATGTTTCTCTCTCTCTCTTTCTCCTTCCCTTCCCCTCTCTAAAAATAAATAAATAAAATCTTTAAAAAAAAACAAAAACAAAGAAGGAATGAGGCCCAGACACATGGCGCAGTGTGGGTAAATCTTGAAAACGTAATGCCAAGGAAACGAGGCATCACAGATCCCATTGTGTGTACTTCCGTTTGTAGGAAGTGGCCAGAACAGGCCAATCCACGGACACCAAGAGTGGATCCGTGGTGGCCCGGGGCTCTGGGGAGAAGAGAACGGGGAGTGACCATTAATGGGGACAGAGTTTCTCGTGGCAGTGATGAAAATGTCTTAAGATTCATTGTGGTGATGACTTCCCAACTCTGTGAATATACTAAAAACCGTTGAAGTGCATAACCTTAAGTGGGTGAACGGAATGGTACGTGAATTATGCCTCAGTAAAGCTATGCTAAGGAAATTAAGTGGGCCCTGGCTAGAGCATTGTCTCCGTACGCCAAGGCTGCAGGTTCGATCCCCAGTCAGGATGCATACAAGAAACAATGAATGCATCAATAAATGGAACAACAGAGAGGTGTTTCTCTCTCTCCCTTCCTCTCTCTCTCTCAAATCAATTTTTAAAAATCATATAAAAAAAAAAAAGAAGCAGAAAGAACAGTAAGAGCTAAAGAAAGTGAGAAGCAGAGAGGAGCACAAGAAAATGACAAGGGAAACGGCCCCGGTGTTTGCACTGCACCGAGACCGTGTGGTGGGTTGGAACGCTCTCTGGCGACTGTCGTCTTGACACAGCCAGAGCCGGGCCACACACAGATTCCTGGGCCCATCCCCAAGCCTCCCTGGGAGAGGAGCCGGGGATCTGTCCATGGCTAGGCGAACAGACTCAGGCACAAGAAGACCTGAGTTCAAATCCCAGCGCTACCAATTACCAGTCACATGACCTGAGTCACATAAGCGAAGCCCTCAGTGACTTCATCTGTGACTGAGATGATAATAGAGCCTACGGCCCAGGGTTGTTGAGAAAACTCAGTGACCTGATTTTACAAAGGACTTCGCCCCACAGCTGCCCATTTTCAGTGTTCTACAGCACCGGCTACTGTCATCTTCCTCATCACCAGCACATGGTACAGAAGGTGGGAAGTCACCTGGCCGGGATGCCACTATTGACCCTGACACGGGGCCTTCTATCCAACCTGTTTTTTTTAAGCCTTCTTTTTTTTTTGAGAGGTGAAGGGAGGGAGAGAGGAAGAGAAACATCAATGTGTTGCTGCCTCTCACACGCCCCCTACTGGCGACCTGGCCCACAACCTAGGCATGTGCCCTGACTGGGAATCGAACCAGCAACCCTTTGGTTCGCAGCCTGTGCTCAATCCACTGAGCTACAACAGCCAGCTACCCAACCTTTTTGAGTACACATACACACACACTGCCTCACATGGTGCTGGCGCTTCACTCACCTGAACGGCCCTTCCCCATTGAGGCCTCCATCCACACCCAACCCCACGTCCTTCTGTGTGGGCTCCTCGTCTGACTTCCTGGAAAGGAGAGAAGTGCAGTGTGAGAAATGGGGGAATGGGAGAGCAGGATAGAACTTCCCCAGGGATACCCAACTTCTTTACCCAGAGACACAGCAGGGAGACAGAGAGGTGGCCTCTTAGAGTCACCCCAAATGGAACTATCCCAGAGTCATGCCAGAGGGCAGAAGAATTGCTCCTACAGATACAGATAGCCCCCCTCCGCCCCAGAAGCTCACCTCCCAGAACATGCCACCATTGTTGCGGAGGGAAGGAGAGAACAAGGCGGGAAGCACTGGACACACTGAAAAGTGGCCAGACGTGAGCAGGAGGAGACACCGATCACGCCCCTCCTGCCAGTCTGACCCCGGGGCACTGACCTGAAGGTGATGAGGTTGGTGTAGATGAGTGGCGGGCAAAAGAAGGTGAGAACCAAGGCCCAGATGGGCGTGGTGCTGTCCATCTCCCCCCACCACTTCTGTGTCAGCAGAGACTGCGGGGCGTGGGGGAAATGAGGAGCCTGAGTCCCCGCCCAGCCCCTTCCCTCAGACCCCGGGCAAGAACTGGGCTGCAGCTCCAGGGCTCAGGGCGAGTGCTCATCGTGGGGACCATGACGGCTAGGGTGAGGGAAAGCGGTCAAAGGCGCGGACCACCCTGCCCCAGGTTTGAGCTAGTAGTTACACAGCCCACGTGTATGGACTGCGCATGCCAGGTACCTGGCTAAGCACTTGCCATCGACTAGCTCACCTAGCCCTCGCCACACCCCCAGGAAGACAGGTACTAATATCTCCTCTGTTTTCTCAGATGGGGCGCAGGGAGGTTAAGAAAGGGCCATAAATAGACCCCAGGAGTTTGACCACTAGGCGACGCAAAGGACTCTGGGTAATTCTTTGTCACGCCATTCAGAGCATTCCCACCGCTGAGGATGGGGCTTCCAGCTGGGCTAAGCCGGACTTCCTGGCACGTCCTGTACGGAGGGTGGGCCTGTCGGTGCCCCTGTCAGATTTAGGTTGCGGATACCAAGAAAGTTCAAAATGTTAGGGTGGGAGGGACTATCAGGGCAAGCAGGGCTTCCCAAGAGTGAGGAATCCCTGCGGGAGGAGTGGCATTTCCTAGACCAGAGTGTGTCTGCGTCCTGTGCATGCTAGGAAATTGCCTGGTGAGGTCACTCCAATCGCTGAGCCCTGGAACTGGGACCTCCTAAGGAGCTGGGAGGGTCTTCCCGTGGGTCAGAGCTGGGACTTCCCTCTAGAGTCCTTAGGAATTCCTGGGGAGAGGGCTGAGGCTCTCTGGAGGAGAGGTGGTCTCCAGGGGGATGTGCAGCTGGGGAGCTGGGGACGGTTTGGATGCTGGGCTCAGACGCTCACCTGTACCCCATCCTGTGCAAAGAAGGCACGGGCGTCAGCCTGCATGGCGAGCTGCAGGCAGGTGGCACCCCCCCAGAACGGGCAGCGCCGGAGAAGCAGGCGAGCAGCCCACTCCTCACTGTTGTGGTAGCATTTGCCAAACAGATCTAGGAGGAAACGAATTTATGAGAGAAGAAAAATGAGTAAGGAGATGAGGGGACAGATAAGGAGATTGATGGGGGAGCAGGGTTATGAGGACTGGGGAGAAGTACACACCCCCTCCTTAATGGAGGCCCCGTGTCTCTGCCCGCCCCCGCCCCCAACTCTTCCCCCACGTACCAACGCTTAGCCCCTCAAACTTGGCAGCCAGGTCCTTCCTCCGTGCTGCCTCCTCAGCCTCTGACTCCAGGCGCGCCAGCACGCGGAGCAGCAAACAGGCCCCAAGAGCTGAGGCCACGGCGTTGGAGCCCTGGAGGGACAGAGAGAGAGGTCATGGATAGAGTCGAAGTTTGGGGTGAGGTTCACAGTAGGCCGAGGAAGGGGCAGAAAGCCTGGGATCAAGGGAAGGACCATAGCCAGAGGTCAGAAATCAACTGGGGTCAACAGAGGCCAAGGATAAAGTAATGATTATAGATGAATCTAGAAGAAACCGGACAGCGAGGGTAAATGTCAGAAGTCAGATCGTTCAGAGGCCAGGGTCTGGGGCTGGAGTTAGGAGGACACCAGAGGTCACCCACAGGCAGCTGGAGACATCCCCTAAAAGGGCAGAGTAGAGAACTTCCACACTCCGACCCTCCACAAAAGCCACAAGAAACGGTCAGAATCAACTTTTGTAGAGTTCTGGAATCTAATATAAAACTTACAACAGTGGGGGGGGGGGTGATGGGGGGAAAATGCAGACAACTGTAATGGAACAACAATAAAGTAATAAAATCTTGTTTAAAAAAAAAAGAGAAAAAAGAATAAAGATTAAAATATTTCATTTGGGAAAATTTTTTTAAAAAATAAAGAAAATAATAAAACTTACAACAAATAGGAAAGTGCTTAATGAAGACAGAAACTGCTGAATTTCAATTAAAAAAAGGCACTGTGACACTTTACCATATTTTGCTGTGTATAATGCACACTCACGTTTTTGTCCTAAACTTTCAGAAAAAAAAATCTTTTGTTTTAATTAATTAATTTATTAATTTATTAATTTATATTTAGAAAGCAAACCGATTATCGTCTTCCACGGTATTATTTTGCACATGGATATCGTTACTGCCTTGTAGAGTTACATTTTTATCGCATAGACATAAATAAAAGAATTAAAAACATTTATATAGACACAGAATTAGTACTACTCATCTATCATGCGCATCCTTATTTTCCCCTAAAAAATCTGGGCAAAAAAAGTGAGCGTTATACATAGCGAAACACAGTAACTAACCTGGCTTTCCATGGCCCAGCGGCAGCCTTGAAGGTGTGGGTTTTCGGTACCAGAGGGAGCAATTCAGATCTTACTCTTAAGTAATTGTGGTTGTGTGTGTGGCCCTCACTGGGGGCCCCCTGAAGAACCAGCTCAAGGCCTGGCTGCTGTGGCTCAGTGGATTGAGCACGGCCCTGCGAACCAAAGGGTCACTGGATTGATTCCCAGTCAGGGCACAGTGCCTGGGTTGTGGGCCAGGTCCCCACTGGGGGGCGCTCAAGAGGCAACCACACATTAATGTTTCTCTCCCTCTCTTCCCCTAAGAATAAAAAAATAAAGTCTTTTAAAAAATAGAACCAGCTCAAGAGCTTGCCTTTCTTTCATAGTTCTTGGAGCTTCCCCAGAGCAGAAGTAATCTCCCAGGTGGTGGTTGAAAGCATTTAAAAATAAAGGAAATAAAGGTATTAACCTCTCTTACAATTCAGGAACAAGGAAGACAAAGAATAGCGGCTTAGGCTTGTAATATACTGCACAGCTTGGGTGGAAAGTTACTGGGGAAGCAGATACCTGGGGGCAAGGAGTTTGCAAAGCTCCTATAGGTCCCTGGGGATCAAGGGGGCTATGTGCAGTACCATGCTCAGAAAAGACCAGGAAGGCCCTAAGCTTTCATTCCTGGCTGACCTTCAGGCAACAAAAGCAGGAAGTGACAGCTAAGGTAGAATGGTAAACGCCCTGCCTTTGTTGAAAAACAGCTCCAGCCTGGAAGGGGGGGGGGGGGGGGGGGGGGGGGGGGGGGGGGGTGCTGGCTGGTGTGGCTGGTGTGGCTGGTGTGGCTGGTGTGGCTCAGCGGATTGAACACTGGCCTGTGGACCAAAGGGTCCCAGTTCGATTCCCAGTCAGGGCACATGCCTGGGTTGCAGGCCAGGTCCCCAGTAGGGGTAGCCACACATTGATGTTTCCCTCCCCTCTGCCTAAATATAAATAAATAAATAAATAAATAAATAAATAAATAAATAAATAAATAAATAAATAAGTAAATACTTCTTAAAAAAAAAAAGAAAAGAAGAAAAACAGCTCCAACAGAGGGTGAATCAGCAAACTGAGGGAGTTCAGGGTTTTACTCCCAAGCATTTAAGGAAATCTCTCAAGTCAGTAGTGACCACTAAGCTAACAGAACACGGACTTCAGTGGCCACACATGACAAAGAATATAGACTTTACAGAAATGGCTTAGAGCCCTGGCTGGTGTGGCTCAGTGGGTTGAGTGCCGGCCTGTGAAGCAAGGGATCACTGGTTCGATTCCCAGTCAGGGTACTTGTCTGGGTTGTAGGCTGGTCCCCAGTTGGGGACATCTGAGAGGCATCTGATCCACGCATCTCTCCCTCTCTTTCTCCCTCGCTTCCCCTCTCTAAAATAAATAAATAAAATAAAATCCTTAAAAAATAGCTTAGAAAGGTCACTAAACAAACAACCCACAAAAAGAAACCCTGGAGGAAGGGGTTAAGCTGATCTCCAGAGTTAACACATTATAATATTCAAAATGTCCAGTTTTCAACAAAAAAAATTATGCATACAAAAAAACAAAAAAGTATGGTCCATTCACAGGAAAAAAAAATAATAAAAACTGTTCCTCAGGAAGCTCAGACCACACACAGACTTTTTTATTTTTAAATATTTTCTCTTTATTTTCAGAGAGAAGGGAAAGCAGGGAGAAAGAGAGGGAAAGAAACATCAGTGTGTGGTTGCCTTTCACACTCCTCTCACTGGGGACCTACCCCGCAACCCAGGAATGTGCCCTGACAAGGAATTGAACCTGCAACCTTTTGGTTCTCAGGCCTGTGCTCAATCCATTGAGCTACACCAGCCAGGGCCACACACAGACTTTAAAGCAACTGTCCTAAATAAGCCTAAAGAGTCTAAGGAAATAATGAACAAAGAACTAAGAGAACCGAGTAAAGTGATGTCTTACCACATAGAGAATATAAATAAACAGAGAGAAATTATAAAAGTAACCAAATAGAAATTCTGGAGCTGGACAGTCTAATAACCGAAATAAAAAAGAATTTACTAGAAAGGCTGAACAGCAGCTTTCAGCAGGCAAAGAAAAGAAGTTTTGAACCTTTCAGAGTGTAAAGACAACCCCCAGAAGTGAGAAAGCATTTGTAAATCACGTATCTAATAAAGATTCCTATCCAAAACATATAAAGAACTCTTACAATTCAAGAAAACAGAAAAGACAAACAACTCAATTTAAAAATGGGCAAAGGACTTAAATAGGCAGTTCTCCAAAGATGTCCAGACGGCCAATAAGCATGTAGAAAGATGCTCCACATCACTGATCACTAAGGACATGCAAATAAAGAACACTAGTGAGTCCTGGCTGGTGTGGCTCAGTGGACTGGGCACTGGCCAGTGAACGAAAGGTGGCCAGCCAGTTTGATTCCCAGCCAGGACACATGCATAAACCCTGAAAAGGCCAAGCTACATGAAGAAAGTCAAATGAAAAACGCCACATAATTTATGATTCCATTTATATAAACCATCCCAAATAGACACAGGAAGCAGATGAGTGGTTACCAAGGGTTACCAGGAGAGATGCTTAACAGATACGGGTTCCCTCTGGGGAGCCAATGACCAGGCTAGCGAACTAGGTAGAGGGGGTGGCTGCTCCACATCATGAGTGTACTCAAGCCTACTGAACGGTACCCTTTTAAATGGTTAGAACGGTGCATTTGATGTTACATGAACTTTACATCAATGACTGAAATCTATACTTAACCCACGACCTGATACACTGAAAAAAACCCCAGCGCCCAAGGAGTCCTGTCAAGACATACCTCTAGAATACAGGCATAAAAATAAGCCTTATCCTAGATCCTATTGGAATTCCTTTTTTTTTTTGAAACTCGGCAGACTTCCTCAAGGGCCCCAACACCTCTCTCCCACCTGCTGGAGCCCAGCTCCCCAGCCTTAGCGTCTTACCTGCTTCCTCTCCTCTGGTTGTGCACCTTCTACATTGCAGCTACAACAACCTATCTGAATTGCAAGAGTACCCATGTTTAAACGGCTCCCCTCCGCTACAGGAGGACGTCTAACTTCCCGGTACAAGCAACCATTTGAAAGAACGGGACAGATTCACATGTATGAACAAGGGAAAAAGCCCAATATATACCGTTAATGGGAAAGGCAAGTTACAAGCACGATATGGGGGAGGAAAAGGAGAAGAAAAGGGAGCAGAAGCAGCAGCAGCTGGAGTCCTATATTGAGAATAGAGGCCCAGGTGACACCAGCGGTCAGGGAATCCTATTGCGGGGACACTGGAGTCTGGTGAACTAAAGGACAGGGATGCAGAAGAATGGCGTTAGAGTTCAAGTCAGCACTCACTATCTCCCAGAAGTACAAGGCCATCTGAGCCCTGTTCAGTAGCAGTGCCCAGAGAAACAGGTCACTCCAGGGGGTCTGCCCGAGGACAGCGTCCAGCATGAGCTCCGAGGTGGCCCTGACCGAGAGCAGCAGTGACTGCAGGCGAGGGAGGCGTGGTGAGGATTGGCCCCGCCCCAGATGCCTGCCTAGCTCCGCCCCAATCACCAGCCCCACCCCAGTTCCTTCACTCACCCGGTTATCTGACCACGCCCCCTCCCAACGTAGCTCCACCCTCAAAGGTCCTTCTGGGCGTTCCCCGCCCAGCATCGCCTTGTCCTTACGCTCTCTGGGCAGCCACGGTCGTTCTCCCTGCAGTCGTGGCCGCGGTGGGGATCCCCGGTGGCCCAGGCGTGGTACCTGGGCGCGCACGTCTCACCTAGCAGCATCCGAAGCACCTGCCCCACGTTAGGGGGTCGGGGCTCAGCAGAGGGTTTAAGGACTGGGGTTTTGGTGCCCGCGCCGTGCGACGCCTGGTCCAGAAGGCTACGGATGAGCGAGCTGGGGGGCGCCGCGTTGTAGAGCTGGGCCAGGCGCGCCGGGGTCAGGAAGTGACACAGGTTGAGGCCGTGCGAGATGAGCAAGCGCACGAACTCAGGCCGGTCATTCAAGAGGGCGTCCTCGAGGGAGGCCTCCAGGTGGACCGACTGGCGGGGATGGGACGAGCAGAGACAGAGAGAAGGCCAGGTGAGGTCAGAGGTTAGGAAGAGGAGCCGAGTGTGCAGAATGGAGTGACGAAACGGATGGATGGGGAGGGAGGGAACAATAAGAGATGGGTGGGCAATTAAGAGAAAACTGGAAAGGCCATGATGGAAGACTGGGACAAATGTCAGGGAGGCAGTAGGGTGCATCCCCCTAGTCAGGATCCCCAACCCCTCACCTGCCCCCCCTACCTCCCACCCCCGGTTGCAACCCCTCACCCGCCATTGGATGTCACCCCGGAAGAGTTCACTCTGGGCAATGTCCACACGGTTCCAGGCCACAGCCAGACGCAGCTCGTCCAGGTAGGCTGAGGCCTCAGAGCTCCCGCAGGCTGCAAGGATGAGAGGGGAAGGGGGCAAGAGTCAGGGGGAGGACGGGAACATCCAGGGAATGTCTGGCTTCTTTTTGGGATGCCTGACATTTAGATCCCATATAAAGGGGGTGTTATTGGGCAGAGTCTGGGGTCTTCAAGAAGCCAGGCTATTACAAGCAGGAGGTCATTCAAGTCGGGGGCAGGGCACAGACCAGTGGTTTAGGGGCCTGGAGAAGGAAAGGGCATCACTCACTCATTTCACGTGCATTAAGGTAGGTTGTGGGCCAGGCAGTGGGAGGCATAGGCCAGGAAACTGGATACGGTCCCCGCCCTGAGAGAGCTCATTCTGGGATATGTTTTCCCTGAACGACCTGACCACCCTCAGAGGTGGGCGGAACAAGCGATTGGGGCCCAGGGGAGATTGCAATCACCGAGGTTTGAACGATCCAAGCAAGCCTCCTGCCGGATGGGCATTGAGGAGGGGCTTTTTTTTTAAGGTTTTATTTATTTTTAGAGAAAGGGGAAGGGAGGGAGAAACAGAAAGAGAACCATCCATTGGTTGCATTTTGGACAGGCCCTGACTGGGGGGGACCAAACGCTAACTCAGGCATGTGGCCCCACTTGGAATCAAACTGGTGGCCTTTCACTTTGAGGGATGGCACCCAACCAACTGAGCCCCACTGGTGAGGCAGAAGTGGGGCTTTTGAAAGACAGGGACGATGCCCTGGCTGGTGTGGCTCAGTGGATTGAGCATCGGCCTGTGAACCAAGGGTCACCGGTTCGATTCCCAGTCAGGGCACATGCCTGGGTTGCAGGCCAGGTCCCCAGTAGGGGGTGCATGAGAGGCAACCACACGTTGGTATTTCTCTCCCTCTCTTTCTCCATCCCTTCCCCTCTCTCTAAAAAAAAAATAATTAATTTTAAAAAATCTTAAAGACAGGTAGGATTTGAAGGCGTGCATCTAAGGTGAAAAAAGAAACATCCCGGCAGCAGGACCAGCTTGAGCAAAGGCCGGGGTGCAGGAAAACACAGGATATGACCACAAACATGAGACACTCTGATTCCCTGAAACTTGGGGTACGCGTGCGAGGAAAGAGGGCACAGGAGCAGAAAACAAGACTGGAAACAATCTGGACACTGGAGGACCCCAGAGGTCCTTAAAACGAGCAAGGAAGATCGAAAGGCCTTTAAAACTCAGACCCAACAACTGGATGGATGCAAAGCGCGTGCACTGAACAGGGACCTGAGCGGAGGGAAGCACGGAGTGGATCCGGAAGCAAAGCCACATCCAGGTGCCGCTGCGTCTCCAGGCTCTCGGCTACAGGGTTATTTTTCCTTCTGTCTCCCCTAGCGCCACATCTATCTCCAAAGCAGGGGAAGGGCTTTTGTTGAGTTTCGGCCCTTCCAGCAATGGGCGTGGCCGGGCTAGGGCGTCTAGTGGAGAGGACACGAGCGATGCGCTCCGAGGTGCTTCCGAGCCCAGCCCCACCAAATCCAACTGAAGGACTTCAGGCGAGCCAGGGGAGCCTCAGTTTCCTTGTCTATGAAGTGGGAATGCTAATGGGAAACCCACTTTGGAGCGCTGCTACCCATACGAATTGTAGGAAAAAGTCCCGAACAGCGAGACTGCAGCTTGCCCAGCGTGACCCCTCAGGCTGAGAACCGAGAAAACACAGGCCCTGAGAGAGGCAGTCACCTGTCCGGGACTTCAGATTTCTTTTCAAAACCCAGAAGCCCATTCAGGGTGGAATTTTCTGAGTCTGGATCTCCCCTACTGTCCTCACAGTTTCAAGAGAGGCAAAAACTACTTAAATACCTTGCATTATGTTCTGCCTTCACACGTGACAGTGGACCTTCATGCTCACTGTGTCCCGCACGGAGCTCGGGGGGACTCCCCACAACCAGTTCTCCCCTGGGTCCTCCCTCTTGGGGAGCGGCTTTGCCCCACCCCAGTCAACAAGGTGGACACCCATGTGCTGTTCTGATCCCTCTCTTCCTTGGCATAGCTCATCAGTCCCCGAGCCCTACCTCTCCACACCCCGACTCTGTCTCTGACCCCCTGAGCTGTCCCCGTGGCCTGGGCTCCCTCCTGTCCCATCACCACTGCTGCGGTCTCTTCCTTTTCCTCAGTCTCTCTCTAGTCTGCCCTCTCCTGATCCCAGAGGGTCCTTCTCTACACAGAACTGACCCTGTCCTTTCCACGCATCTCAGGACAGAGCTCCCGGGTGGTGTGGCCCTACCTACCTCACTGGCTGTCTCCTGCCGAGTGCTTCATGCCATCCACGTGGGTCTCTGACCTCTGCCCCAGACCCAGACCATGCAGTGGGCGTGAGAGTCAGGGAGACCTGAATTAAAGCCTGACACCTGTTGCCTGTGACCTTGGGCAAGTCACTCTCCGCCCACCACCCCCCGCCCCCCCACCACCCTGCCTCAGTTTCTTCATCTGCAAAGTGGGGAGCCAGTCCTGGCAGGCAGTGATGGAGGCACAGGGGTAAAAATGCATGCCAACTGCTCAGCAGGGTGCCTGGCTGGCACCGGACTCTGAAGGAGCTTTTGTTCCCTTCCCCCCTCCTCCCTCACCTGCTGGAAACCCCATCCATCCGACTCGGCTATCACCAAGCACTCAGACGGCTCCGATTTCCCGGGCAGAGTAGGATCCCTTCCACTTCTGCGGACGATGGACTGACTTAGAAACCGCCCCCTAAACCGCGTCTTACAGAGCTGCTGCTTTGCTCCCAAGAAGCTCGTACATTAACTTCCGTAAAGTGAGGCAGACTTGCCTAGTCTCACCCTCCACATAAGGATGTGTCCCCACAAGAAATAGAATCACCCTAAGCCCTGGCTGGTGTGGCTCAGTGGATCGAGCGCCGGCCTGCGAACCAAAAGGTTACTGGCTTGATTCCCAGTTGGGGCACAGGCCTGGGTTGCGGGCTGGTTCCCTGGTAGGGGGCGCTGGAACCACACATTGATGTTTCTCTCCCTCTCTTTCAAAGTAAACTAAATAAAATCTTAAAAAAGAAATAGACTCACTCTAACAAGAGCTCCCATTTTGCACCCCACCTGTCCCCCTCCCCCACTCCCACCCCAGGGTCGGGGGGGGGGGGGCAGGCACTGCTCATCAGCTGCCTCCCAGGCTCAGGACACTCCTGCAAGGTGTTATCTCCATTTCTCAGAGAGAGAAACTAAGACTCAAAGAGGGTGAGCCTCTTTTTCAAGGCCACAGGGCTGGGAAGGAGCCAAGCTGGTATTCAAGTTCAGCTTTCTCTGACTCCAAAGTCAGAAGTAACTGTTCTTTCTGCCACCACGGAACAGGGTGGATACAACCCGGGTGGGTCTGGGGCTGAGAATGCCTTATAAATTGATACTGTACCACTTGGGAGTTCTTATCTAAGCAGATGTTTTCTCTGTAAAACTCTTCTGACACCCACATCCCCACAGAGCCCTGGGAGTGCCCACTACCACTTATTTATCCCGCCTCCTCATCTTACCAAGTCCAAATTCTATTGGTTCTTCAAGATCCAATTTACATACCACTTCCTCCTTGAATTTTCTCCCCTTATTGGCTGTGCTCCCTGCCCTACACACACTTTTGTCTGACATTTCCTTTCAGGTTGTGTCCAAACAACCCTGGTAGGACCTGGGTTCCTTGAGAGCAGGACAAGGATGTGCTCTAAGCTCTGGAGCCTGGGATGATGTTTGTGGAATGAATAAACTAGCCCCATCCTCGGCTTCTACCGCATGGCCACTGTGCTCTCAACCTTGGTTTTCGTCATTTATTCCCCTAGTGAGCATCAGGGGGACAGTGCTCTGGCTCATCTCTGACTGCTCTGCCCTGCAGTGCTTGAAACATGCTGGAGGCAAGTAGGAGAGGAAGAAGGGGAGATTGGGTGAATAGATGGGCAGATGGGTGGGTGGAGGGAAAGAAGAGGAGTGCATGGAATTGTCAACGGATGTGCGGACGGATAGGTGGATGGCAAGATGGATGGATGGAAGAATGGAGAATGAACAGAAGAAAGGGTAGGTGGAAAAATCTATGTACGTATGTATGGATGGACGGACGGATGGATGAATGAGTGGGTGCATAGATGGATGGATGGATGGATGGATGGATGGATGGATGGACGGATGGATGGACAGATGGATGGATGGATGGACAGATGGATGGATGGATGAGTGGATGGATGGATGCATGGATGGATGGATGGATGGATGGACAGGTGGATGGATGGACAGATGGGGCAGATGGATGGATGGGTGGATGGATGGATGGATAGATGGATGGACAGATGGATGGATGGATGAGTGGATGGATGGATGGATGAGTGGATGGGTGAACAGATGGATGGACAGACGGATGGATGGGTGGATGGATGGATAGATAGATGGATAGATGGATGGACAGATGAATGGATGGGTGAGTGGATGGATGGGCAGACGGATGGATGGGTGGACGGATGGATGGATGGATGGATGGGCAGACGGATGGATGGATGGATGGATGGATGGGCGGATGAGTGGGTGGATAGGTGTATCGATGGATAAATGGATCTAACAGAAAGACAGCAATGTTGGAACACAATGAAAGTATCATGGGGAACCATGCAAAGCCTCCAGAAAACATGCGAAGGGGAATAACAAAGACAAAGAGATCAAAAAGGAGCACAGCCTTAGATTAGAGAGAACGGATAAAGAGCCCAGGCCAGGAAAACTGTCTGAAGTTGAGCAGAGAGAGGGAGAATTTAGAGGGGCCCAGTCTTACCCTTGACAAGAGCCCTCAAAACGACGGTCTCAAATTCCTCGGGGCCGTCCTCAGACGAATAGACTGTCAGCAACTCCTTCCGGGTCATGATCCTCTCCACCTGCAGAATACCAAATTCCGCATTCCCAGCCCAGCTCCACCTGGGCCCTGTCCACAGAGACACAGGAGGCATTCAGGACCTGGTATTCCAGGTGCCCAGCACCTGCTACGCTCAGAACCCAAGACCCCAGGCCTCCAGGCCTCGCCTCCCTCAGATCCACAAGTGTGGGTCCCCATCACCCTCTTCCCTTGGATCTAGGACTCCAAGCCCTCAGTGAGCACCTTCTTCTCTCAAGACCCAGGAGCCTGGGTCCCCAGCCCCTTCTAGCTCAGGACCCGGAGTTGGATCCACCATGTCCTACCTGGGCCTGCAGGACCTCGGGATCCCCACTGGGGAAGAAACGCCGAATCCGATTTCGGGCATCACCTCTCCTGCCCGCTCCATTCCCTGGTGCCTGAGTGTCTTCCAGGATCTCCGCCAGGCAGTCTGCAGCTCCCCCAGACCCGGCCACCAGGAGGCAGGGGAGCTGAGCCTGGGTGGCATTCTCTATCAGCTACCAGACAAAGCGGGGAGTCAGGTCAGGGAAGGCAGGTATTCACCCCACCTCAAGTACAGGTCCCCAGGCCGCTTCTTTGGGGAAATGCAGGGCCTGCACCCACAGCCTCTTAAACCCAAGCGTCTGGACTGCTTTACCTTCAACATCTTCTCATCACCATCGATGAGGAGGAGGAGGACAGGGATGTCAATTCCAGTCCCTGAGGAGAGAAGACAACCGTGGGCTTGGTCACCTCCCATCCGCCTTCACCAGGGATGTTAGAGAACATTTGCCGGAAGTCCCCTGGGGCCAACGTCGGCTTCTGCCTAATCCTCAGTCCTGAGGCTCCTGGGAATTGTCCTGTCTCTGAGCACATGGGGAGGGGCCAGACTTTGAAGCCAGTAATGCTCAGCTTCCCAGGGCAGGAGGGCACTGGGGGCCTGGACTCTCGGGTTCTTGAAGGAGACAGGTGTGTGTCGGAGGCGTAAGTGAAAAACTAGATTTGATTTGTTATTTTGTAGTTGCTTGACTGCCGAGGAGCCAGGAGAGGATAAAAATTTAAGCAGAAAATGGTCCTGGCTGGTTTGAGAATTTGGGGCCGAAAGGGGTGGCGCTAAGAAAGTGTGATACACGTATATGTATATAGTACAGAAAAAAAAACACCACACAGGTGGAAACATAATTGCATGGAATTTTACAAACATAGAGAAAGATACACAAGGACAAAGTCCAAACTGTGTAAGACTGATTACCCCAGTAGAGCAGGCTGGAGCTAGGGAGAGAAGATGATTAACTATTTCTCTGTAGACCTTTGCGTGACTTGATTTGTTCAAAAGGGCATCTATTAAAGCTGCCATAATCTCTTACGTTGTGTGAAAAGCCAGTCTCTAAAGGTCACGTATCACGTTATGCCATTTATACGACCTTCTGGAAAGAGAAAACGAGAGTGCTGGTGCAGAGGTCAGCGGTCGCCAGGGGCTGGGGTACAAAAGGACTGAATGCCTTCAAGGTGACAGGACCCGTCCTGCATCCTGACCTTGGAAATGGTCATGCAAATCTATAACCATCAAACTGCACCCCCCGCCCCGAAAATGAAGTTTTACTCTATGACAATTAAAAAAAAAAAGGTTTAAAGCCACCAAAAGGCTAAGTAAAGTTTAAGAATGAAGCAGAGCCCTGGCTGGTGTGGCCCAGTGGATTGAGTGCTGGCCTGCCAATCAAAGGGTCACTGGTTTGATTCCCAGTCAGGACACATGCCTGGGTTTCCAGCCAGGTCCCCAGTAGGGGGCCACACGGGAAGCAAACACACACTGATATTTCTCTTCCTCTCTTTCTCCCTCCCTTCCCCTGTCTAAAATAAATATACACACAAAAAAATTTTTTTTTTAAATGAAGCAGAAATGTTTGCAAAGAAGCAGCTTTTGTTTTAGTTTGTATTCTTCCTTGGACCTGTTTCTAATTTCATCAATTTCTGCCCTTGTCTTTTTATTTTCTTGCTTCTGTTTTCCCTAGATTTGATTTGTTGTTTTGTTTCTATGTTTTGTTTTGTTTTTAAATCCTCACCCAAGGATATTTTTTCATTGCTGTTAGAGAGAGAGGAAAGGAGAGAGAGGAACATCGATGCGAGAGAAAAGCGTCGATTGGTTGCCTCCTGTACGCACCCAGACCAGGAATCGAACCCACAACCTAGGTCTCTGCCCTGACCGGGAATCAAACCCACAACCTTTCAGTTACAGGATGATGCTCCAACCAACCGCGCCACACCAGCCAGGGCTGCAGAGTTTTCTTAACTGGAGGTCTCAATCATTCCTTTTCAGTCTTTCTTCTCTTTTGGGATACTAGGCACTTAAATCTACGAATTTCCCTCAAGTATTGCACTAGCTGCATCTCCAAAGTGTTGGTATGTCACATATTTGTTCAAAATATTTTCTCTTTTTGCTTCTTTCACTCATGGGTTATTTACACACTACAACTCAGGCCACGGTACAGATAAGTCTCACAGAAACAATGTCGAATATAAGAAGCCAGACTGTAAACGGCGCAGACGGCAGTGATGTGCGAACCCGGGAGAGAACAGCTCCGTGACGTACGGGGCAGGAGAGAGCGACCCCTGGCGGCCGGCAGGGGAAGGCCTCCGGAGGGGCTCATACTCTGATTCTTGATCTGGGTGCTGGTTGCTAAGCTGGTTCAGTTTGTTAAAAAAATTCATCAAGCGGTCCACTTTTGTGTATTTTAGATTTCAGGTAAAGATTTTCTACCACACAGCAAATGATGGGGAAGGGCTGTGACCATAGGAAACTCCTCGCCCCAAACGCCAAATTTCGACCACAGCGCACTGCTGGGATCCTGAGTCTGGGACCCTGCGTCGCGGGTGGAGGAATCCGCTCACCTCCCACGCCCGTCTTCTGCCGGGAGATGCAGGACTCGAAGCCCAGGCGGAAGCGGTTCTCACTGCCCAGGCGGCCATGGGTGCCGTCGTCCACCAAGAAGAAGGCCGAGTAGTTGTAATCGAGAGGAAACTGGACTCCGTCCTCAGGGTCGCCGCGCCACCGGTAACTCGCAGGGAACGAGCCCTGGGGGACAAGGGACCAGACCAGGGAGTCTTTCCATCAGGGCTTGGAGTCCGGGCCCCCAGCCCCTCCTCCCTCAGATCGCTCCTTTTCCAGGACCCTGGGTCCCACCTTGGGGTTGATGAGGGACTCTCTATTGCGAACCACACCCCAGGGGGCCACGCCCATGGCCACCACCTTGGTGGCCCCCGTGCTGGCTGTCTGGTGGTCCCGCACAGCTACCCCAACATGCCGGCCGATGCCCGTGTGCAGTCCCCCGGTGACGATCCAGGCCCCTACACAGAGACACAGAGAGCGGTGGCAAGGTCCAGAAACACCAGTGTGTAAAGACAGAGAGAGAGAGAGAGAGAGAGTAGGGAGAGACTGAAACCCATACAACAGAGATGCAGGCGAGTGCGCCCCCCAGAGAAGCGGGTGGGCGGGGGAGGCGAGCAGCCGGCCCCGCCCAGAAGGCCCCGCCCCCACCACCCTCAGTCACCTGTGCTCTGGGCGGCCCGCACCAGCCCTCTTCGCAGCAGGTCCTGCAGCCAGGTCTGGAGGACAGGGCCCCCCGACCCCCCCAACACTGACACCACCAGGTTCGGGGCCTGGAAGCCCCACGTGCGCGTGACCAGACTATAAACTGTGGCTGGGTCGGTGCGGTCAGACAGCCGGAGGAACTGCGGACACAGGGCAGGGGGGACACAGGGAGGGCACAGGGCAGGGGGGACACAGGGAGGGCACAGACAGCAGGAAGGGGACAGAGACCCAGGAAGAGGGAGACGCAGACCCAGAGAGAATGAGACAGAGATCCAGAGTGCGGGGAAGGGGACAGAGACCCAGAGAGAGGGGGGCAGAGGCTCAGAGAGAATGAGACAGAGATCCAGAGTGCGGGGAGGGGGACAGAGACCCAGAGAGAGGTGAAAGGGGTGGGCAAACAAGAAGACAGTGTTCAGCTGGGGTGCCCCCGGACGTCAGCTCGGAGCCCCTGTGGCATGCAGCCCCACTCGCAACCCTGGCCCTGCCCAGGCATGCAAGCCTCACATGGCTGGCCTTGAGGCCGGCACCCAGGAAGTCCAGCTCCCCGTAGGCATCGGTGGGCTTCTCCGTGGTATGCAAGTCACTGTTCCAATTGGTCACCATGGCTGCCCCGAAGGCATCCTCCACAGCCACCGACGGGTGGGCACTCCGGGGACACCCACACTGGCACAAGGTCCCTCTGAAGGGAGGGATAAGGGGCAGCATGAAGCCCAGGGGTGTCCCCACAGTCCCAAGCATCCTGGAGAAGTGTCCATACTTTTGCCTGCTGACCCTGGCCCTCTCCTTTCCTGGCTCCAGCCGGCCTGAGGGAGACGCTGGGGCGGGAGGAGACACAGCCCACCTGGCCCACAGTGGAAGCCACAGTAGCCCCCCCAAGGAAGCCAGAGCAGGGGGGTCTGCAGGGCCCCACCCTCACTGGATCTGCAGGGTCCCCCCACCCCGCTGCCCCCAGTCCACTCAGAGCATATTCACCACAAAAAGGAAAATCCAGAGAGAAATTCAGAAAGCACGCACAGGCTGGAGGCTAAGGCAGCTAGCTGTGTGACTTTGGGCAAGTGGCTTCACCTCTCTGAGCTACATGTCCTCCACAAATGAAAAGACAATAATCTCCACGGGACCAGGAGGACCAATGACCTAATGCAACATTCCGGGAATGAGGGCTGCCTACCAGACCCTGCTGGAACTCCATACCGAGCTTTAAATGACCTTGAATAACACACACAATGAGACAATCATTCCTTTCTCAGGCCTGATTACTGTCCAGGAGACAAGCTCAGCTGGAGCGAGAATAGCCTGAATGTCCAACCTTTGCCATCCTTTCTTTTTAACACAGAAAAGCCAGCTTCGGACTCAGAAATCTGGGCTGGCAACAACCTCATCCAGTGAGAAGGGAAAAACCTTTCCTTGCTTTTTACTGTAATTGTCTTTTACGGCTTGCTTCTTTCTCTTGGAGGTCAATGGACCACAGATGACACTTTCTTCCCTAAATAAACATACAAGTAGCCCTTGGATGTGATTAGCACCCGAGTTTTAAAGAGCATGGAACAGGGGTGTGGGGAATGAGGGATTTGATTACAAATGTAGCCAAGTCTCTTTGGTCCACACTCCAGAAAGGACGCAGACCAAGAGGAGGTCTGCCTTTATACACAGAGTGAGTTGGGACTTAAGGACCAATTTTTTAAAAAAAAGATTTTATTTATTTTTAGAGAGAGAAGAAGGGAGAAAGACAGGGAGAAACATTGATTGACTGCTTCTTGCACGCCCCCAACTGGGGACCTGGCCCCACCACCCAGGCCTGTGCCCTGACCGGGAATTGGACTGGCGACCCTTTGGTTCACAGGCTGGTGCTCGGTCCACTGAGCCACGCCAGCAGGGCTTCAGGATCGATTTTATGAAAAGGACAGCACGGTGGTGCGTGGATTCTGTAAGAGCTGTGAACACAAAACTTCGGTCAACAAAAGAATGGCCGCCCTGGCCGGTGTGGCTCGGTGGGTTGGGTGTGGTCCTTCACAGTTAAAGGTCGCTGGTTCAGTTCCGGGTCAGGGCACACGCCTAGGTTGTGGCTGGTTCCCAGTTGGGGCGTGGGAGAGGTGGCCAATCGATGTTTCTCTCCCACCCTTTCTCCCTCCCTTCCCTCCTCTCTAAGAATAAATAAAAAATATATTTTTAAAAAGAGAAGAACAAATATCGGCCACCCAACCCACACACGGGATGAATAGAACACACTCAGCCCAGCTCCTGACACGGGGAGACCACAGGGAGGGGCACACCCTTCCTCCTGACTGAGTCTACCTCCAGGCTCCTGGTGTGCCTCAGTTTACCCACTTGATCTTTCACCCTAATCTCAACCCTATTTCTAGAGTTCCTCCCTTCCATCTACTTCCCACTAGCCTTTCCCTGCAAACCTGATTCATGGAATGTTCCAGAACCTGAGCTGTCAGATACAGTAACCCCTAGCCACATGGGGCTCTTTATATTCAAACAAATTAAAATTAAATACAATGAAAAGTAAAGTTCCTCGCCGCTCTGGTCAGGAGCCACGTGGGGCCAGTGGCTCTTGACCAGATGTGGACGCAGAATGTGTCCACCTTCTCAGAAAGTTCTGGTGGACAGAGCTGGCCGGACCCCCCGCCCCCAGCTTCCTCTCAAGTGTGGCCACAGAAACTGGAATTGCTCCTGATAAGATCGGCAATTACCTGCAAGTCCCCAAATACAATGGCCTCTATTCAGGTCTCATCTGACTGTCACCAAGTGGCACACTGGTCACAGCTGAAAGGCTCTGGTTCTAGAAACCCTTTTTTTTTTAAAAAAAAAGATTGTTTACGCTACTGCTTTTTATGATTTTATTGATTGATTTTTAGAGAGAGGGAAAGGCAGGAAGAAAGGGAGGGAGAGAAACATCGATGGGCAAGCGATACACCGATCGGCTGTCTTTCACAGGCCGCAAAGTGGGGACCCGGCCCGCTACCCAGGCATGTACCGTGACTGGGAATCGAACCAGCGAGCGACCCTTCAATTGGCAGGCTGGCACTCAGCCCACTGAACCACCCGGCCAGGGCTAGAAGACCTTTTCCTTGGCAGAGCACATCTGCCCCCCTCAGGGGCTCTGTCCCTCCCTCCTCTGTGGCTTCCTCTCCTCTCTTGAGTGCAGGTGTCCCCAGATCCAGGACCACAGGGCCTCCCTACAGGGGTCTCAAACTCGACGTCCCAGGGGCCAGGCAACTTAAAGGAGAGAAGCACCAGGTGGAAGGTAAGTGGCTGTACCAGAGGCCACGGTGGCCGTAAGTATCTTGGGTCATTCAGAGACACGTTTTGTCAAGCTGCGCTTCCATGGCAAAAAAAAAATTTAGTCACAGATTTAATTGCCAGTTTGCAACCTCCCTGACTTTCCACGTCTCTCCCTTCCCATCTCACCTCCTTCTGGTTTCCACTACCACCGACACCTAGGCCTAGTGCCAGGCCTCCCTCGCGGTCCCAGACCCAGGTCTGCAGGGCCCCGGGGTCCCCCTGGGCCCCTCCAATTCACTAGGTCTCACACTGAGCTCCGAAAATTTTTCTGAACCTGCCCATCCTCCTGGGTCCCTCATCTTGGGGACAAGCCCACTGTCTTCCAGTCCCCAGGTCAGATGTCCAGGAGTCACTCTCCTTACTCCCCAAATCCATCTCGCTCCTTCCTGTCTGTTCCACAACCCTGGCTGGCTCAGGCCCCTTCCCCTCCCACCCGGACCCTCGACCAACCTCCCCCCTGGCTTCCCGAACTCCTACGCACCCTCACACGGCTCCCAGAGCGTCTTTCCACAGCCATAGCTGAGCCTGCCCCAGCTATGTCCCCAGCAGCCTAGAACAAGGTCCCAGACCCTCAGGGTGGCATTTGAGGCCCCGGGAGTTCTACCTGTTGGGCCTCCACTCACCTAACAATGCTCTTGCACCCTGTACTGTGCTCTATCTTCAAACCACCACACAGGGTCAGCACAGGGCAATTTGCACATACTGTTCCCATCCTGGGAATCACGTTCTGAGTGCCTGTCCCCAGCCCGCCTTCAACTGTCACACTCCACTCAACCCTCCATTGTCATCTCACAGCCCCTCCTCCAAAAGACATCACGGATGCCCTGTCTCTGCCCCAGTCTCGGCCAGACGCCTGCTCTGGGCTCCCAGGGGACCCAGGGGCACGGCCTTTGCGGCTCCAATCTCCTGGCCTTACGGCTGCCCTCCACCCACCAGGCCGAAGGCTCCTAAACTTTCTTGACCACACCCCCGTGTTCAACAGTAAGTTGTGGGTGCTCACCCCCATGAGCTTGTAGCTGTTCATCTGTACAGAACTGCAAGCCAGACTACATTACTGTAACACGTTCCCAACAAAATACACACGAAATCAGGATTGTTGACATTTCCCACGCCCTGAAGATCGTCTTGAGAATCACCAGAAAGCCAGAACCCACTTGAGAGACCCGTCGCTGAAAGCCGGGAGCCGCTCACGTGGTGTCCCGCCACCCAGCACGAGATCGGGGCCTGCACGGGCAGGGCTTGCTCCCTTCCCATGGGAGTTGCGGACATTTCTCAGCGCTTACCAGGCACCGGGCACTGTTCCAGCTACAGCACAAGCGTTCAGTTCTTACCATAAGCCCAGCACTCTTACCATAAGCCCAGCACTAGGCTCTGCTTTTCTGCCCAGATGACAGAGGAGGCCCAGAGAAGGGCAGCGATTTGCACAAAGCCACACAGCACCTGCCCCCAGATAAAACCTGAACCCTGGCAGGGCCTGTGCTCCTGAAAAGTATGCTGTCTGGGAGCGCTGAGTGACGCTTTCTGGGAGGGATAGATGAACGCAGGGATGGATGGATAAAACAGAGACAGCCAAAAAGGAAAAAACAGAAAGTGACAGCAGACGGAGACAAGCGGGAGACAGGCAGCAGCGAGTCCTGGCGCTTTAACGCTGACCCTGAGCGGGAGCACGGGAAATTGGAAGTGTCTGCAGAGACCCAAAACCTCCCCCAGGGGCAGCGCAATTCAGGGAACGCCCTTGGGCGTACCCCCAGGGCCAGGCATGGGGGGCGGGGCAAAGGGTGGGCTCTGCGGTGGACGGGGTCAGCGGCCAGGGAAAGCCACGGGCGCTGCCGGCGGGCCGGGCAGGTCCCCAGCTTAAACTGCTCACCCTGCATCTCCGGTGTCAACGATGAATGTCGTGCATGTCTTCTTCTTAAAGATCTTGGGGATCCAACTCTGCGGGCAGGAACAAGGGGTGGGGGTGGGATGCCTCTAGTTCAGTCCCATGGGACACGGAGTCCCTCACGCCGTGCCCTACCCCAGGACCAGGACTCAGGGCCCCCAGTGCAACCCCTCCCCTGGACTCTGGAGTCTCGGCTCCCTTCTCACAGTCCCCCTCCCGGCCATGCCCAAGGACCCAGGAGTCCGGGCCGTTTCAAACCCCTTCTTCGTCCCCCACAAGAATCTGGGCCTCCCAGCACCCTCCTCTCTGAGAACCCGGAGACCAGGCGCCCAGCTCCCTCTTCCCTCAGACCCGAGGGTCTGGCCACTGTACCTGTTCCTTCGGGCCCACCATGCTGCCACAGCCGCCGCAACCTATTCGGCTCCCCACATTCCCTCCACCAACCCCGATTTCAGATCCGCCCTGAACAAACCGGATCTGCCACTTCCCATCCCATCCAGAGGCGGTCCAAGGTCGGGGAGGCGGGGCGTCTCCGAGACGCGTAGAGCGCGAGGCGGGGCAAAGGGCCGGCCGGGACTGCCCGTCAGAGACCCAGAGACAGGGACAGAGACACAGGGAGAGGGAGAAAAAGACTCAGAGAGGACGGAGACCCAGAGAAAGGGGGAAAGAGATCCAGAGAGAGGGACAGAAACTCAGAGACCCACAGAGAGGTGACAGAGACTCAGAGTTGGGGGACAGAGCCCTAGAGAGGAAAAGCCAGAGACAGGGAAGGGGTATACTGACCCAGAGGGGGAGACAAAGAGTTGGGTGGGGGGCAGACCCTCAGAGTGAGAGGGAAAGACAAGCCAGAGTGAGGGGAGGCAGCACCCTGAGGAGAGAGGACAGGGACCCTGAGGGGGTCAGTGACAGAAAGCATGAGAGAGAGCGGGAAACCCATAAACAGGGATGGGCCCCCAAAAAGCGAAAGTGACAGGGTGAAGAGTGGGAGATATTGACATACAGAGAGGCAGGGCCACATGTCTCTTGCCAGCTCTCTCTGACAGGGACAGCTGCAGCCTCCAGGGTAACCTGAGCCCCCCGCTGTATTTATAGCCCTGGCCTGGCCCCGGCCCCTGCCCCCAGATCTGAGTTCCAGGTACCAGAGGTCACGGGTGCGTGTGCTGGGGCCAGGTTTCCTTCTGCCCCTCTCCCAGGCCTCCAGGTTGGCATCCACTCTGGCAGCAAAGTACCCTCTTCAGCCCAGAAACCCCCCATCGTCTAACCCCAGATCCAGTGGTCACACCCTTCAGGTTCATCTCTCCTAACCCCCCGGCTGCCCCAGGCTTCCCCAACTTGGCCCGGGACGAGTCTAGCTGTTGTCTTTGCAGCTGCCAAACATGAACTTGTTGGTAGTCCAAAGTCAAGTCCCTTGGCACCCCTTCTGGCCAAGGAGAGACCCCATCACCCATCCCTTACCAGCTGGGCGGAGGAGAAGGAGGGGAAGGGCAGGCCGGACCGACCCAGAATAACTCAGGGCTGAGAGTAAATTTAGCCACAGAGAGAGGAGGGGAGAGACCCTATTGGCTGGGCAGTGGGAGGGAGGGCCCAAGAGGGGGGTCAGGGGGCTCCTGAGACTGCCTCACAGGGGTGTCCAGAGCCAGCAGCAAGGGCCAGAGGAAGGCGGAAAGGCAAACACAGAGAGAGAGACCCAGCAAAGGAGAGACACGGAGAGAAAGAGAGAGACCCAACAAGAGACAGGGACCCCCACACTCATCCACAGAACCACAAGTGCAGGCCACAGCCAGCCTGGGAAGAGACCTGCTGGCTGCCCGTCCCCATGGGCCACCGTGGGTCATGGCTGCATGCCTCTGTCCTCTGGGTGGCCGTGGCCAGCCTGCTCCTCCCCCCGGCTACGACCCAGCAGCTGAGAGGGGCTGGGCCCGGGCCCAGCAACTGGAACCACAACGCGGGAGTCTCGGGGCCCTCAGAGGACGGGTCAGGGGGGTTCGGCCACCTCACCCACAGCCACAGGGGCCACAGGGATGAGAGCGAGGCGGTGCTCACCGACAGCGAGCATCGATTCTGGAGTCACGGAGACCTCGGAGAAGAGCATGAAGACACCTCCAGGGAATCCGGTCACCGACTCCAAGGCCACAGGTTCCAGAGCCATGAGGCCGCCGACGAGGACATCTCTGAGGAGGAGGCCTTCCCTGGGCATGCCCAGCAGGCACACGGGCACCAAGACCACGGGAGCCTCGGCCACCCAGACGACGATGAGGACGAGGTTGTATCCAGTGAGTATCCACAGCGTATCATCAGGCATGTCCACCGGGGCCACGGAGAAGATGATGATGATGATGATGATGATGATATCGTCTCCACTGAGTACGGACACCAGGCCCACGCGCACCAGGGCCACGGGGAGGAAGAGCATGGTGTCTCCGATGAACACCACCATCACGTCCCCGGCCATGGGCACCGAGGCCATGAAGAAGAAGATGATGAAGATGATGATGATGGTGACGATGTCTCCATGGAGTATAGACACCAGGCCTACAGGCACCGAGACTATGGCAAGGAAGAGGATGAAGATGTCTCAGATGAAGATCACTATCATGTTCTTGGCCGTGGACACAAAGAAGAAGATGAAGACAATGATGATGATGATGTCATCTCCACTGAGTATGGACACCAGGCTCACGCACACCAGGGCCACCGAAAGGAAGAGCATGGTGACTCCGATGAACGCCACCATCACGAGCCCGGCCAGGGACCCCGAGGCCACGAAGACAAGGAAGGCGAGGACGAGGACGAGGCTGTGTCCACTGAACATTGGCGCCAGTTTCCCAGACATACTCACCACAGCCTTGATGACGAGGAGGAGGGCATCACGGTCAAGTTCAGCCACCCTGTCGCGAGCCACCAGCCAGAAGGCCGCAAGAGCGCTGAGGAGGAGGGCTTCCCAGATGAGTATACAACAGAAGTCCCTGGCCATCGCCACCATGAAGTCCCCAAGGAGGAAGACGAGGACAGCACTGCCGAGCTCGGCCACCAAGCTCCCAGTCAGAGGCCACAAGGCCACAGGGATGAATGGGATGGCCAGAGAGTGTCCAGCGAAGAGATGAGCCACCAGCTCCCAGAATCCACAGGGGTAAAGGACAGAAGCCATTTTGGGGAAAGAGACTCTGAGGAAGAAGAGAAAGAGGAAGACCACAGCCCCCATGAGGAAGAGGATGAAGGTTCAGAGCAGAGAGAAGAAGGCACCCACCACGGCAGCCTGGAACAGGAGGATGAGGAAGATGAGGAGGAAGGTCATGGCCTCAGCCTGAGCCAGGAGGATGAGGAAGAAGAGGGTGTGAGGAGAGAAGAGAGGGCTGAGGTTCAGGTCCCACTGAGCCAAGCCCACCAGGAGGAGGAAGATGAGGAAGAGGAGGGGCTGGATGAAGACCAGATCCCCTTCACCATCATCCCTAACCCCCTGGCCAGGAGGGAGGTGGCTGGAGGTGGCTCCAGTGAGGACAGTGATAAAGACACCAGTAAGTGCTCTGGCCTGGTGGGAGCGGGGAGAAGCCCAGGGGTCTGGCTCACCTTGACCCTCCTTTCCCACAGGTCCGCAGGACGCCCAAGAGTACGGGAACTACCAGCCAGGGTCCCTGTGTGGCTACTGCTCCTTCTGCAATGTATGTCCCCAGCCCAGGGTCATCCACCAAGCGGTCCCTGGAATTTCTCCTAGGGCCCTGGGGTGCCTTGGAAGGGCTCTGAGTAAAGGAAGGGCAGGGACAGTCCCAGGTGAAAAGAGACACTTCTGGGGCCATGAAGGGGCCAGACTGGAGGCCAGGAGGCAATGGAGGAGGCTGGGGCAACGGTCCGGGAAGGGAAAGGGGAGGCCGAGAACTGAGCTGCCACCCTCTCCCCCCATGGAGGTGGGGAGATAGGAAGGCCCTTGACAAAGAGTTGCGGGAGGGGGTGACCCTGGGACTGGAGACTGACGGGCTGTGGGGGAATAGAGAAGTGGGTGATGAGAGCATCCTCAGGTCCAGCCCACAGCGATGGGGGGGCGCGGAGTCCCACCCCCCACCCCCGCCATTGGAAATCCAGCAAGGACAAGTGGGCTTGGGGGAAGGTGCTGAGCTCAGTGTTGGCGGTAACCAGGGCGAGGAGCGGGGGGCAGGGTGGAGGCCGGGCAGGTGGCTCCCAAAGGGGTTAGGGTTTCGGTCTAACCAGGCGGCCCCGTCCGCAGCGATGCACTGAATGTGAGAACTGTCACTGTGACGAGGACAACCTGGGAGAGCACTGTGACCAGTGCCAGGTGAGACATGCCCCAGACTCAGGGCTCCACCCAGCCTCAGGATGGCCCGGGACCACATGCGCACCCCCAGTCCCAAGTCCTGGCCTCTGACCAAGCCACTGACCCCCAGGCAGCCTGGACTCCACCCCCGACCCTGCCTCTGACCTTAACTTCCACCTAGCTAGCCTCCTGCCCGCGCCCCGGCCTGACTCTGCCCTTGACCACGTCCGGCCACTCACTCTTTCTCCGCATCCCCATCCCCAGCACTGCCAGTTCTGCTACCTCTGCCCGCTGGTCTGCGAAACTGTCTGCACTCCAGGTGAGCTTGGTGGGCGGGCTCAGGAAAAACCTGAAGAAGGGGCGGGGCCCAACGAAGTGCAATCTGGTGGGGGCGGGGCCAAACCTGAGGGGTGGGATTGGGAGGTTGTGGGGCGAGGCCAGGTGTGGAAACTTTGGCCTCGGCTGAAAGCGGGCGGGGCAAAGAGGAAGTTGGGGATAGATGCTGAAGACTTAGAGCCGAGAATGAGTACAGGGTTGAGGGGCGGGTCTAGAACCGGGTGGGCGGGGCCAAAGCAAGAAGAATGGGAAAGACCGGGGCTACAGGAGAATGGAGCCACCCAGAGCAAGGAGGAACGATCGGGACCTTCAAAGGAGTCCCACTGGAAGGAATTCGGTTTGGGGAAGAAATTCGGAAGAGAGGGCAGAGTTAGCTTTGATCCTGGACGCAGTGAAAAGTGAGGCCCCTCAAGCCTGTTCTCTCTTCTCTCCCGCAGGAAGCTACGTCGACTATTTCTCCTCGTCCCTGTACCAGTAAGTGTGTGGAGGGGATCGTTTAAGGGCCCAGTTTGGAGAGGTGCTGTCCCGCTGAGTTATTGGACGCCCCTGGGACTCCATTTCCCCGTCGGCAAAACGGGGAGGTTGCCGCTCCCTCAGCGCCCTGGGAGGAGCTTGGGACACTTCAGTGGTCCAACCTCTTCGCTCTCCTCTCCAGGGCCCTGGCGGACATGCTGGCAACTCCGGAACCCTGACCCGGACGCGCAGCTGCGGCGCGGATGTATCCCCCTGGCCCTCCAGCACCTTTCCACAAGTCCTATTTATTTCTCTGAATAAACGTGCTCCCCGAAACCTCACTGTCAGGCGTAGGGTCTGGCATCTCGGGGCACCAGGGCATGTGGGTGGTGACTGGGGACTTGGACTCGTGGGTCTGAGGGAGGAGGGCCAGGACGTCCCGGTCCTCGAGGTGGTTGGTTGGTTGGTTGGTTGATTTAAGGTCCTGATAAATAAATCAGTCAACACGGGAGGTTTTTTTTGAAACAGTTCTCTTTACCCGTGATCACTGAGTGATGCCTGCGGCTGGGAGGCCGACCAAGAGTCCAGGGCAAGGGCTCCCACCGTCCTCCCTCCCCCCACGCCACATCGCCCAGTGGCCTTGTGGAAAGAGGATTCTCCCATGCAAACCCCGGAGCCGGAGGGGAGTGAGGAGCGCAGTTCTGCGCCCCCTACCCCTGGGGCACGGACACGGCCACAGCACGGGGGGCGGAGGGGCCCCGGGGACACGAGACACTGAGGAGAGGGACCCCGTCCACAGCCGACCCCAGGCAGCGGGCGACCAGAGGGGGCGGGGCGGGACTGGACTGAGTGGCACTGGGGGCGAGGCTTGTAGCAGCGAGTCCCCCTCCCCTCCTTTCGGACGAAGAAGGAAGACTTGGGCCCCGCGATGGGGGGAGAAAGGGGAGGGGGCAGCCTCTCCTCGCATGCGGCCCAGGGGGGAAGCCCCGCCCCCTTCCCGCGGGGAATGGGCACCCATCTCCCCTGGGAAACTGATCAATAAATTACAAAGTAGAGAAAAGGGAGGTGGAAGTTTGGGCGCGGGATTTCTCCCGGCCCTCTTCTTTTCCCCTCTCGGTCCAGTTCATGTGGTTTGGTCCAGGCCCAGTCCATTTGTGAGGCAGGGACGCGCGCTCCCCTCTAGTCTGTACGGATGGTCCAGACCCCGGCGCGAGCTCCCCGGACAGCGAGGCCGGCGAGACCACACTCTGGGCAGGAGGGGAAACAGCCCAGCCTCTGGAAGATTCTTCCATTCGAGTGAGGTCACCTGCATGGACGCCGGGCAGCATGTGGAGCAGTGAAGATCCATTGTGCCGACCCGAACCCCCAAGATCGCCCAGGACAGTCCTCACCTGGAGGCCTGCACTAGCAGGAATAGGTCCGGACCGAAACGCCGTCTGCCCGGGAATTTCCAGAAGTCTGGCCTGCAGGGAGAGTGAGCAGCTGTTCAGCCAGGATGAGCAGTGGTTCAGCGCATGCGCGCGCACGCCCACCCCACCCCCCACACACTCCCACCCCTACCCAGGGCTTCTCCGACTCTCAACCCCAAACATCTTTCCTTGGAATTCCCCTTCCGAAATGGCAGTAACAGCCTGAATCTTCGCTGCCTTCCCTCCCTTTCCCGCAGCATTGGATTCATCCAAGGCGCCCCAGATGACATGAGGCGAGTTCAATTTCCCACCCTGGAAAGGGGATGCGAGATTAAGCCATTCCACACGCGGAGCTGTTGGGTTGGCATATTGGAGCAGCCCATTTGCCATGAGTGGGGGAGAATGAGCGAGGACATTTCAGAACCTGGAGAGGGAGGCTTCTGGAGTGTTGAGTTGGTCCTTCGTCCACCCCGAAGAAAGGAAAGGGAGGAAGGGCTGACATTTGGGGGAGCCACCCACCCACCTTCTGATTGCAGCTTGCGAAGAGGCAGCCCCGGCGAGCCCAGGGCCCCTGCTGCAGCCGAACGAAAGTTGGGGGGCAGCATCTCAGCTGAGTCGGGGGTTACGCCTCGGAGGTCCTTTTCTCTGAACATCTTCCGCCAGGACGGGGAGCGGCTGAAGGACTTGGCGCTGTCCTAGGTACAGGGGCCCGGCATCCAGTGAGGGACCAGAGTCCGCTTCTGACTCCGCCCCTTCCTTTGACTCCACCCCTCTCCGGATCTCCGAGCTTCTTCAACCTGGCCCCGCCTCCAACCGCTACTCCTGGCAAAGGCAAGCCCGACCCCTTTGGCTCCGACCCTGAAGGTGCTGCTCAGGAGCCGAGCCTCCTGAACCACTGCTGCGCCCACCTCGTCCAGCCGCCTGTCTGTGCCCAAGGAGATGAGGTTACTGAATTCCTTTTCCAGGAGCTGCCGGGCCTGGGGAGGAGAGGTGGGAGAGGGGGTTGCCGCGTGCAGACTGCGAGGTGGGGATGCCCAGTATGACCCGGGCCAAGCGGCAGCTCACCTGTGCATTCTGCGTGGGGATCTGCAGGAGCAAGGCTAGGTCGGAGTAGTCAAAGGTCTCGTCCAGGGCCAGCAGTGCCCCGTGCACCCCGCTCTCCGTGAGGTTCGTGGCAAATTCCTTCAGTCCCAGTCCGGACACCCAACCCATGACCCGCTCATTGGACCACACCATCACGTCTGGGGACCAAAGGGACCCTCAGCTGCAGGCCCGTCCCATTTAGCCCGTACCTTCACCCCCATTTTCTCTCTTCTGGCCACGCCCCCTATCCTGGCTCCACCCCGTGGTTCACGGTAGGGCTCTCCTTCCCTGGCCTCCCTCTCCCTCTCCAATCACTCTTTCTCCGACCCTGCCCCTAAAACCTCTCCACCTGGCTCCCAGAGGGACGTTTCTGCTCTTCCACTCACCTCGGATCTGGGTCTGGCTTTCTTCTCGCCTCCTCTCCAAGTCTTTCCGGTCATAGTTGAGCCGTTTCAGGCACATGATCCCATAATGCAGACTCACCCTGAGCAGCAAGGGAAGTCGAGTGACAAGTGAGCCTTCAACAGCCCCAGTGACCACTGCTCCTGTCGGGCCCTCCCCACTGATGGTGGGCTTCTGGGAGGGGTCAGAGAGTCGCTCCATCCGTCAGCTCTAGCGATTGCTGCCCTTCTCAGAGTCGGGGTATTTTCAACCGGCAGTTCTTATTGGCTAACCTGGAGAGGGTGTGGAGTTAACTAGCCAAGCTGTCTCAGAACTGGGACTTTTCCTAGGGGACCATCTTATTGCTGGCCGGGGCCCAGGAGTCAATTTCCTGAGAATCCAGGCTAAAGGGCCGACGATAATCCAATGAATTTCCCATCACCAGCCTCATCAGCCAAAGACTCTCTAGGGAGAGGTGGGGGCTTCCCCCTGGACTGTCCCCACTGGTCAGGCGGCCCCCACCTGTGGAAGCTGTCCACCATCTTGAGCTGGCCTCGGAGCTCCTTCTTGTTCAGATGATCCAGCATCCGGGCATCCACCAGTGACTCCATGAAGTAGCTGCGGTACTGGGGCAGCCCCAGGCTGGGCAGCCAGTCGTTCCCCACCCACTCGTGGTTCATGTCTCCGTAGGCCAGGATCTGGGGCCATGGGCAGGTGGGGGAGGGGTCAGGCCCTCTGCCTCCTTCCCACGTGTGTATGAAAGGGCGAGGTCTAACGCCCCCTACCCCGTGGAAGTTGTCCTTTCTCCACCCCGTAGCAGGACAGTGGCCAATTTCCGCTCCGGACAGTGGAACCACCCAAAGCTGTCTCCTACTCCTTCATAGTGACAGGACAGACCCCCTGTCTACTCAAAGTGTGGTCCTTGGACCCACAGCATCACCGTCACCTGTGAATTTGCTGGAATTGCAGAACCTCAGAGCCCAGGCTACTGAATCAGAATCTGCATTCTCACAAGATTCTCAGGGGACGTGAACGGCACATTGGAGGGTGAGAGGCACTGGTCTAGCATCGTCCCAACTCAGAACGACACATCAGCCCACCATCTCTAACCCTCCACGTGAGACCCTGGACTTCCACCGCGGCTCTCCCCACAGCCGAGAGTAAGGGATCCACCCATCACTCCCGCGCTGTCCGGAAAATGTTAGTTTAATGCTGTACTTGGCCCAGGACAGTATTCTGGATCGGCCCAAAGTCCTTCCTTGACTTGAACGTGAAGAAACAATCCATGCCTCCCCCTGACTGGAAACAAAAAGCCCAGTCCAATATCGTTCTTCCATCTCAGCTGAGTTCATGCCTCCCCCTTCTTCAGGACAAAGTGGAGCTCCTCTTGCCCTGCCTCTGCTCCTGATGTGCTTGCTGCCCCTTCAAATGCTCTCCCCTCAACCGGCGGGCAGCCCGGTGCACAGCGTCTTGCTCTAGTTATAGGACAACCTCTGGAACTCCCGCAACCCACGACAATGGAATGGCGCGTGCACTGCAGCTAACAACGGAACGGCCTGGCTTCTACCAGACCCCCACCAAGCCACAGTGAGACCGTCCAGAGCCCAGCTCCGCGCAGCGCCCCCCCGCGGCGAAGATGGAATGCTCCGGCGAGGGTAGGGGCGGGGCTCGGAGAAGAAGGGGTGTCCATGCAGCGTGCACAGCCTGTTCATGCGCCCAGTTCCGCCCCGCGCCCCCTACCTGCTCCCAGCTGATCTCCTTGGTCTCCTGACCCGTTAGTGGGAAGAGGGGAGAGAGGGAGTGGGTTAAGGGGCAGGTGAAGGAAGGCAGGAGGAACAGCCACAGACTCGCCCCCCCCACCAACCCTCCCCAGGGAGAGTTGGTGCCACTCCCAAGGCCGCCGGCAGGGGGCACTCACAGGCTTAGTCGTGGCCGTGAGGGACTCCATCTCTTCGTGTGTCATCCACACGTTTCCTGTGGACTGAGGGGTTGGGGGTGTTATGGAGGGTGAGAGAGGGCTTCCAGATTTGGAAAGGGAGGGGGTCGTGCTTTTGGAGGCTCAGGTCAGGTACATTTACATCCATCGTACTTTCTGGCCTCAAAGGTCGGTCACTGCTTGGGCAAGACAGTGACAGAGAAAAGGAATGATCATTTATTTATTAAGCAGCTGCTATGTACCAGAACTTGGGCTTTGAGGTTGAACAAATTCAGGTTCCGATTGGGGGCCTGCTGGACATTTCGCCAGGTGGCCCTGTGCCAACGATGTCACCTCTCTGACTTCACACCAATTACGGAAAGGATTCAGAGCGAGGTGGCAGACAAAGCAAAGGGGCAAAGGTTTGCGGGAAAGAGGCCATGTATTTACATTTACTGAGCACCTGCTCCCAACATCCCCAGGCGTCAGGAATTCAAACGTTTATGTAGTGCCTCCTGAGTGCCAGACACAGTTGTAGGGTCTGGGACAGGCAAGGGGAAGTTTGAATATGGACTGAAGAGTAGATGAAATGGACGGTAAGGTTAATGTCCTTAGGTGTGATAAGCACATTGGGGCTAGGCAGGGAAACGTTCTTATTTTTAGAAGATGCTCGTTCAAGTAAGTGTTCAGGCTGACTTGATATGCGGTCCGCAAATTGCATTCAAGTGCTTCAGGTACAACACACACGTGTAAACAGCAAGCATCACAAGGGGTCAACAATGGCTGAATGAGGCTTAGCACACATAATTTTCTGTATGGGATGAAAGGTTAAAAATATTAGAAGGCAGTAAATGCTATGGGGCAGGGTGGGGGATTAGGTATTAATGTCCCGGGAGATGGGTGAAAGAGTAGTTTAGCTGTTGAGTCAGGGAGGCCTCTTGGAGGTGGTGACATTTGAGCTGAGACCTCAAGGATGAGAAAGAGCCAGCCTGGGGGAAACGGGCAGGGGTGCTCCAGGCAAAAGGAGCAGCGGGTGCCGAGGGGCGGAGTCAGGAAAGGAGGGGGACAGGGAACCATATGGATTTGGTTTTTTCTTCAGGGTGGGGTCCCTCTGGCTGTGGTGTTTCAGACAGGCTGAGGGTTGGGGGTACAGAGGAAGCAGGGAGATCTGAGGGAAGCCCCCCACGCCCAGAGATAATCCAGGGGGCAGGTGGGGAGTAGGTCTACGGAAAGGAGCTGGAGTAAACAGGCCTGGATTGGCTAGTCTGAGGAAAAGAGGCGGGGCCTCGAGGCAGCAAGGTCTAGGATTGGCCGCTGGACCCTCACCGTGCGGGAGGAGGCGGGAGCGGAGGGCGAGGTGAGCGAGACCATCTCCTGGATGGCGAGGCGTAGCTTGAGCCGGTGCAGAGGGTTGCTGATGCCGATCTCGCGCTGGATCTCCGTGTCCGACAAGTTGGCCATGATGGCACCACTCTTGACATTGGCCCGGCAGGCGGCCACATACCACGCCGGCATGCCTACCCACAGCTGGACCAGCGAATAGAGGAGTGAGGGGAGACAGAGACAAAGAGAAGAAACGGGAGAGGTGGGAGAGAGACGGAAAGAAGGTGAGAGGCGGAGACAGAGAGATGGGGAAAGGCAAGTGGAGGAGAAACAGACAGACACAAAGTTTGCAGTGGGAAGAAACAGGGGGACATGAGAGCCAGAGGGAGACACAGGGAGACAGAGAAGGGGAGTCATAGACAGGTAATGCCAGGGTCAGAAGAGAAAGAGAGGGGTGGGGAGAGACAGAGATCAGGAGAGACACAGAGATGAGAGACAGACATGGGGAAAGCAAAGAGCAAAGACATTGGAAGAGAGACACGGGAAGACCCAGAGACAGGGTAAGAAATATGGGTAATGACAAAACACAGACATGAGAAGAGAGGCAGAAAAATAGAGAGAGCCAGGGGTGGGGAGAGACAGGGAGAAGCAACAGGAGACCAGGGCCGAGGTGGGCATGTCCAGAGGGGCACGGGGGTGCGGGGAAGAAGAAAGAACAGAGAGATCGACAAGAGGCCTGACCATTCCCAGGGCCTCACCCCCGCCCCCCCAATCTGGGCTGGGTGGATGGTGCTGGGTGGCCCCAGCCTGCCCTCATGGTGGGGCTGTCACAGGGGTCGGAGATTAAGAATCAGGGCATTTCTGGACCCAAGTACCTCTAGCCAGGAGACCACGGTGGGGCCATCCCAGGCAGCAAAGGGCAGGCCCTGGCGGCAGGCCTCTTCCAGAAGTTCATGCCTGGGGAGAGGGGGCCAGGGCCGGAGCTCTCAGGGTTAGAGACACCCAGCCCTGCTGGATGGTCCCCTTCACCACAGCCCCCTCTGAAAACACTTTTGTGGATGTAGAAGATGTGCTGTGGGAATCTTTGTGAGTCCTCCCCCCACTTCCACTCCCACACTCACTTCCTCTTGTTCCTTCGGTCCTTGTCTCCTGGCCCTGTCAGCTTGGCTAGTCCCAGAGGATCGGTGGCCAACGTCTCATCTGAGGGTGTTCCAGCTGGAGGCAGGGAGGGCCAAAATGTGGAGATTCTCAAAGGGGAAGCAGAGTCTTTCATGCTGGGGTTGGTGCAGAGGATGCCAGGAAAGCAGAGGCCCCAAGCAAGAAGTAAATGAGGCCACAGAAAGGGAGTGATAAAGCTGGACAGGGACCGATGCCACCTGCCAGGCAATGAGCTGGAGATATCCCCAAACTAGGGGATTGATTGGTCTGGCCTTGTCTGGGTGGCAGTAGTGTGCTGGGAAATGTTTAGCTCCCTGAGGAGAAAGGGGATATTCCTTGATTTGGAGCATTTGCCAATTTCCATGGTGTAAATAATCCCACTAAGCCAATTTCAAGCTACCAGGGTGATGTCAAGCAGCTCACAAAATTCCTGAAAATTTAACTCTTGGCTCTTACAAGCCAGTAGAAGCAGACTCCAGCACACCAGGTGCCCTGCATTTAGGATGCTCCTTCCTCTTTCTCTATTTAACAAAACAAAACAACAGTAAATGAACCCTGGCTGGTATGGCTCAGTGGATTGAGTGCTGGCCTGCAAACCAGGGGGTCGCTGGTTCTATTCTCAGTCAGGGCACATGCCTGGGTTCTGGGCCCGGTCCCCAGTAGGGGGCGCTCAAGAGGCAACCACACATTGATGTTTCTCTCCCTCTGTTTCTTCCTCCCTTCCCCTCTCGCTAAAAATAAATAAATAAAATCAAAAGAAATACATTTAAAAAATGGTGAGTGAAATAACAAATTGGTTTGGCTCTTCAGTCACTCCAGCAGGCCACAGAGGGCTCTCTCCTAGTCTCTCCTCTTCTTCTCTTCTCTGCCAAGTCCTGTCCCTTCCACATTGTAAATGAATTACCAGATCAATGAGAATATGAGTGAATGTCAAGTGATTATGTAAAGAAGAAGAAGAAATAAAGGCGGGAAGGAAGGAAGGAGGGAGGGAGGGAACCGAGGCACTCACCCAGAGAGGGGCTGTCCCGGCCCGGTGGTCCCATCCGCCCCTTCTCCTTCTTGCCGAAGAGCCGGCCGATGGAGGACTTGATGCTCTTCTTCTTGGGGGCTTTGTGCAGCGGGTCCGGCGCACCCTCGCTGGGTGGGCAGGGCAGGGTGAGGCCGGACCCCACTGGGGCACTTCTCACCCCGGGCCTGTGCCCACTCCCGTTTCACCCCCCAGACAAGCCCAGCCCGGTCCCATTTCTCGTCCCTGCTGACCTTCCCCGTGAGGGTCCCCCGTCTTCCAGGGACCCTGCTTGCAGTGCCAAGGCCTGGGTCATTCTCTCAAGGCGGGCAGAGCGAGGAGTGGGAGGTGGGGTGTCTCCTGGGATGGCTGGCCCCTCCCCACGTGGAGCCCCAGCTTCCTCCTTTGGGACATGATTCTGGGGATAGAGACATAGAGAGGCTGGATGGAGTTGGGGCAGTCCCGTGGTGGGGGGGGGCTCCTCATTAGCTGGGATGTCCACTAGGGGGAGTCTGAGACGCGCCTGGTTTGGGCACCATTTCTGAAGGTGGCCTAGTTCAAGTGGGGGTGACTTGTAGAAACATGAAGCTAAGTGCCCGTGGAGCTGGACGGGCTGAGGTTCAGAGCGTGTGAGCTTATGGTGGTGGGAGTGTGGTCAGCATGGCCTCGGGGAAAGGCACTAGCTTCAGGTTCTGGAAGCACCAAAGCTTGGGTTTAAGACAATAAAGTAAGGCTAGTATCTCTAATGCATCCCAAAAGTCAACTCTGAGGATCTAATGGTAGTTCTCAAATGTATGTTTAGTCACAGTCATTTTTTAAAATCCTATGCAGAAACTTAATGTGTAAAACTGCTAAAGGTATGCCCTGGCTGGTGTGGCTCAGTGGATTGAGCACCGAACTGCCAACCAAAGGGTTGCTGGTTCGATTCCCAGTCAGGGCACATACCTGGGTTAGGGGCCGGGTCCCCAGTAGGGGGCGCACGAGAGGCAACCACACACGGATGTTTCTCTCCCTTTCTTTCTCCCTCCTTTCCTTTCTCTCGAAACATAAATAAATAAAATATTTTTTTTTTCAAAACTGCTAAAAGTAGACCAGAGCTAACTCAAGTACAATTTAGAGTTCAGGAACACAGAGGCTCAGCCTTCCCTTTGCCCTTTGAGTTGGAACTTTTAGGCAAAGCTACGGTTGCTTTTGAGGAGCAGCGGTGTGAGGAGTTACTGTCGCTGCCTTTCGAGGAGCCCCACTTCTGGCCTCCTACTCACCCCACCACACTGAGACTTCAGAACACTCACAGCTTTGTCGGTGCCCTCACGGGCAGGACTCGGGGGTGCCAGTCGGGGTGTTGAGTGGCCAGAGCTGGGAGGGGAGGGGCTGGCGAGGGTAGAGGTGGTGAGGGAGGGGGGCAGTGAGCAGCTACTGCGGTAGCGGCCCAGCGAGTCCAGGCCGGAGGCAGACACCCGGCTCTCCAGCTCTTCTGCCCTTTGTTCTGTTGTCTCCTTCTCTTCTTGAATTAGCCTGAAGAGGGAAAGGGGGAGACTGGTGAGAGGACTCAGGCACACAACGGGAGACGGAGTCTGGGGATCCCAGTGGGCCGGAAAGTTTGGGGAGGCAAAAAGGATTCTGAAAGCCCTGGCTGGTGTGGCTCAGTGGATTGACAGCCGGCCTATGAATCAAAGGATCATAGGTTCGATTCCCAGTCAGGGCACAGGCCTGGGTTGCAGGCCAGGTCCCCAGGAGGGGGCGCATGAGGGGCAACCACACATTGATGTTTCTCTCCCTCTATTTTCCCTTCCCTTCCTCTCTCTAGAAAGAAACAATTTTTTTAAAAGGAATTCTGAGGAAGGCATAATGAAGCCAGAGCTCCTGGTGGATCCATGACAGCCTCGCAGGTTCACGAGTTAGTCAAGGGGCCATGACAGGCTCCAGAGGTCGTGGAAGTAGGTTAGGGAGGATGAGCAGGGTCTGCAGCAGGGTGATAATATGGTTATCTGATGATAACTAACTGGTTCTGGGAAATTATAAGGGAATTTTTATGGGCCGGAGGTCAAGTTCCCAGGAGACATCAAGAGCAAAGTCATAGTCAGATCAAGATAAGATCTGGGATTCTAAGGTCAACCTAGGCTCTGGGAAGGTCTTGAGTGAGAGTGGGTGGTTCATGTCCGAACAAGTCTGCAGGAGAGGTGGGGGTCCTGTCGGTGCACTTGCTGGGTCTCAGGGAGGGCGTGTCACTGGAGAATTGCTAGCTAAGGCTGTTGCTGGGGCGTCAGGGTGCACTTCATATGGTGGGTGATTCTTGATCCATGGAGGATTCTTGTTACATTAGGTAGACATGCTTGGTGTGCTTCCTGATGTGTTACAGCGACATTCTCGGTGTTTTGGAATAGGGTGCTTGTGTTGAGAATCTTGGGGTACCTGGAGTCGCTGCTTGCTGTCGTGGGAGGCCATGAAACCCCTGGCATACTGGGGACCTGCTGATGCACTGGACTGAGAATTTTGAGGGTGCAGCCTTTGCTGTACCGGGAAATTGTGAGTGCTGACCGAGGGAGGAATATACACAGATATGTCATGTAGGAGACTTCTGGGTGGATCCCAGGGGGTTCCTGGATACTGAGGGAGGGCCGGACTGGGGGCTGGGAACATTTCTTGAGGATGGTGGAAGAGGAATGGGCTCTGGCCTTCACATCCGACCCCACAGCCAGAGGGGCTGCCGGCGCTCACTTGATCTCCTTGTTGATGGCTTCCAGCTGCTCCTGAAGCATGATGGCCAGGGTCTGCACATCGGCCTGCCCGCTGGGGGACAGCAGCTCAGCCCCAAACATCCCCTCTGCCTCCTCCTCATCGGAGCCATCCAGGTCCCCAGGAAACGGGGGTGGCAGGGACCCCGCAGGGGCAGAGCGCTCCCACTCCTATCTCTGTGTGGAGACAGAGGGACTCTGGGTGGGCGTGGGCCGAGGTGGGCCCTGGGTTACCCTTCAACCCTCCTGACCTTGCCCTTGACCCTGTTTACATTTCCTGACACTGGGTGCCCTCGCCATGAGATCCAGCCCCCACACGGTTTTCTCTCTTGACAGGTCCCTCCTTCTCTGGACTATGCCACCCCCCACTGATGACTCCACCCCCTCTCCATTTCAGTTTCCATTGACCCGGCCCACTTACTTTCCTCACTTAAGGCCACCCATTCTAGGATTCCGCGCCCTGCCCACCATCGCCCAGGCCCCATCCCTCTCCCCACCCCACCATTTCTCTATGGTTCTCACCAGGCAGCAGGGTTTCCACGTGAAGAGACATCCGGGCAAGTGAGGGTGACAGAGTTGTGGGAGGAGAAGAGAAGACAGCATGGATCTGGGAGACCCTGTTTCTCAACCCGGCCCCCTTCCAGAGCCCTGAGTGATCAACCTCAATTCCCATGGTTGCCCGCCCAATCCCTGCTCAGTCCAGGCCCCAGGAGTGGCTGCTGACCTTGGAGGGCTCATCCTTGACCCCTGACCAGCGGCTCCTCTTGCCTGCTCGGCCACTGCCAGCCCCATAGGGGTCCAGGTGGGCGCCAGAGGGTAATGTCGGTGCCTGGGAATAACGGAGCTCCAGGGCACTGCCAGGGAGAGACCTGTAGGCGTGGAGACCAAGGGGTTAGGAAAAGGAAACAGAGATGAGGGGTCACGGGGAAGGGCAAGGGGTCATGGGCAAGGGCTTGGGGCCAGGGTACTAAGGGAAGGATCTGAAGTCAAAGGTCAGGGAAAAGGATCTGGGGTCAGAGATCATGAGGTCAGGGGTCAAACAATAAGAAATCAGGGAAGTCTCAGGAAGACAGGCAGTGGAGGTAGGGGCAACGTGGGGATCAGAAAGAATGAGCTTGGCCAAGGGAGCCCATGGGTAGAGGTGGGGCAGGAGGGAACTGTCACCTGGAGTAGGAGGACGGTGGCCTCCCCCGCAGCTGGTCAATCTCCATCTGCATTCGCTCCATCTCCGCCAAGAGCTGCTCCTGTGGGGAGGGGAATAGAGGCGTCAGGTCAGAGTGTGCCCAAAGCAACAGCCCCTCCCAGCTGACACCAGCCACCCTGCTCTGCGGCCGGGTCCTCCCTTCCAGGCCCCTCCCTACCTTGTTGAGCAGCAGCTCGTCCTGAAGCTTCTTCATGTTGGCAATCTCCTCACTCAGTGAGTTCTGTGGGGCACAAGGGGACAGTGATTGGGGGGTGGGAGCTGAAAGGGGCATGCTCTGGGGGCCTGAGAGGAGCCCCAGGGGGAAGGAGATGAGCATGAATGGGGAACTGGAGGGCCTGGCGGTTGTGCATCCAAATATGTAGCAGCGTAGGGAGTCCCTGGGAGCCCCAGAATGCTGCGTCTTGTGTAATCAGAGGGTTCAGTTCGAGGGTCCATAGCATAAGGGGCTTGAAGAAAAGCTAAGAACTCAGGGTATGGGTGCCTCAGAATTTAGCTATTGGGGTGTTTCTGAGAAAGAATGATCCCAGCAATACAGCAGAGAAGTCTGTTAGATTCGGAATGCTCAGGTTTAGGGGGATCTCGGGTAAAGGATCAGGGGAAATATCGGGGGCCCACGGATTCCGGCAAGAGGTAGTCTGGGATGTAGGGTTATCGGAGTGCTGGGTTGGGGTGCACCTTCTCCTCCAGCGCCCCCATCCGCTCCTTGAGGTGAAGCTGTAGCCTTTCATTGGACTCGCTCAAGAGTTTGTCCACTGTCTCGGACAGCCGCTTATTGTGGTCATCGTTCATCTTCTCTCGCTGCCGGGCCTGCTCAAAGGAGAGGGCGTCAGAGGGTGCTCAAGCCCACCTGGTCCAGAGCGCAGCAGGCCCTGCTCTCAACACCTGCCCCAGGCCTGCTCCCTCATCTAAGCCCCGCCCAGCCCCAAAGTCCCACCCCCAGCCTCAAGCCCCGCCTTCACTGCCACGGTCTGTTCCCTCACCCGCTGCAGTTCTTGGTTCTTCTCCTCCAACTGGGCCTCCAATTGCCGAAGCCGCTCTTCAAAGTTCCCATGACGTTCCTCAGCCTAGGGGATGGAATCCGTAACATCTGACTTTCCCACTAGGGCCCCGTCAGGCTCCAGCCCCGCTCCCTCCAAGACTGGGTGCCAGGCCCGGCCCCCAGAGTTCCAGACTCTTCCGGCGGGACGCCATACCCTGCATCTGTGATTCATGCCCTGCCCCCCTTCTACAGGCCCTGTTCCTTTATCAGTGCATGTTCCAGGCCACCCACCCTTTCAGTCCCAACTAGAGAACTGCCCCCCAAATCTCCAGGCCCTGTCTCCATTCCAAGCCCCATCCCTTCCCTAGACTCCAGGCCCCGCCTTGTTGCCCAGAATCCAGGCGGCAGGCCTCCCACGCCTCCAGACTCAAGGCTCCGCCTCCTCTAGGCCCCGCCCCCTCTCCCAGCGACTCCAGGCCCCGCCCCAGGCCTCCCCTCACTTTATTGAGTGCTGCAACTCGCTGGGCCAGCTGCGCCTCTATCTCCGGCAAGGTCTCCGCCTTCTGCAGCGTCTGCTGCAGCTTCTGCTTGGCGTCGTCCAGCCATTCAGCCAGCTGGCGGCTCTTCTCTTCACTCTAGGGGCAGGACAGAGACAGGATCGGGGAAGAGACAGGTCACACAGGCCACGACCCCCTCCCCATCGCCCCTCCCGGGCAGCGCCCCCACCTGCCGGTACAAGGACTCCTTGCTGGCCAACTCGTTCTCCAGCTTGTCGTTGGCGTCGTGCAGAGACGTGGCCTCGCGCTGGGCACTCAGGTAGCGCTTCTCCAGCGTTGTGATTCGCTCCTCCATATCCTCCCGCTGCGCCAATGCCTGCAGAGGTGGCAAAGTTCCGCGTGGACTACAGCTCCCAAAAAGCCCTGGGGGTAATCTAGGCTTAGAACCTCAGGCTATCCTGGGAAATAATGTCCCCTGACATCCAGGCGTCAGAATGGTGGAAGCTAACCTGCCAAGAGCTCCCAGGAATAGCCAACGTTAGGCCCCCTGGCAGTGGTACCACATTTTCTGTGAGTTTCTAGAGCAGTTCTGGCTTGGACCCTTCCTAAATGGATAGACCTAAGGCTCATGGGATGGGATGTCTCCTCCACTTTTCTTGGACCACTTGCCTCAAAAATCCAAGACTTAGATGTTTCAACAACTTCTGGCATAGCCCAGGCTTAGAATCACAGAGCAAGTGCCCTAGGGTCTCCTGGGAAACAAAGGTCCCTTCTGCCTGGGAGACAACATCTCCCGAGATCCCCCAGGGTAGCACAGGCTCAGGACCCCAGAAAAGGTGCTCCAGGGTCTCATGGAAGATGCACTTCTGTCTGGGAGCCCTTGTGGCAGACCACATTTCCCAACAGGCCCCAGGGCCATTCAGGCTTAAAATGTGAGGTGAAGGGCCTTCAAGAATCCATGCCTACATTTCTCAGCAGTCCCTGGGACATGGGAGTTAGGGTGAAGGGCCCTAAGCCAGGAGGGGGTGAAATGCAGACAAAGGAGTTCAGTGTGAAGGCCCGAGAGAATTCCCCATTGATAACATAACTGTGAATAGTTCCTGTGAGCCTACCACATGTGTGCCACATGCCAATCCTCTGGCAAAAATCTTAAGTCCCATTTTACAGGTGAGGAAACTGAGGCTCAGAGAGGAAGAGAATCTACATGACTTGTGAGCTGAATCCAGGCTCCACCATTCATGAGCTCTGTGGCTTTGGGCAGAGGGAGACGGGGAGGGTCAGAGGAGGGGACGGACAGAGGGCAACCCACCAGGGGCTCCGGCCTCACCTCCTTGAGGTCGCGCTGGAGCTTGGCGTTAGCTTCCTCGGCCTTACCCAGCTCGCGGTGGGCGGTGCCCAGCTCCTCCTCCAGCTGGCTCATCTGGCGGCACAACACCGCCAGGCGCTCCCGCAGCTGGCACACCTCCGCACGCTGCCGCTCCAGGGCCTCCTCCAGCTCAGCCGTGCGCCGGTTGGAATCTCCGACGGGACCCAGGCCATTGGCAAGGGTCTGCAGTGGGGACAGTGAGGAAGGAAGGGACAGAACCCAGAATGAGGAAACAGATATATAGAGAATGCAAAGAGAAAATTGACGGAGGCGGGGTATAGGTGGTGGGGAGAAGACTCAAAGATCAATTAGGGTTCATGGAGATCACCGAAGTTAACTACATGACCCGAATCAGGTTTTAGGAGTTCAGACGTCCCACGGTCAGTGAGGATCATATCAAACATTAAAAGGACCATCACAAAGTCAGAGGACAGAGTGGAAGTCATATGGATGAGGATCAATGAAGAGCAAAAGGAGTGAAGGGCTTCCACCTCGTACCTGCCCGTCCCCATCCTTGCCCGGCTCCTCCAGCCCTGACCGGCGCCGAGACAGCTGCTCTCGAAGGCTCAGAGTCTGGGGACGGGAAAGGGAGATCAGGGCCAGAAGATTAGTTCTTTCCCACTGGTACCAGCCCTCTAAGGAGACAACTCTCTCCAGTCCTGCTGGGGGTACCCTTAGACCCTGTGCTCTCATTATACCTCTCCTTAGGTTGTCTAGCAGCGCAAGAGCCCAGCCTCCCTCTTGTCCTTAGCCCTGAATTTTCCCATGCAACCACTTGCTCAGGAGTAGGTTCTTCCTGTTAGCCCCAACCCCTGGTTCTCACCTTAGTCTCACTTCCACTAGGCAGTTCTCCTCATAGCCCTGCTCAGTGAGTTCCGCCTTAGGAACCCCACTGGCTCTCTCCATAGTCCAACCCCATTGGCCCTCCGCTCTAGTTCTGCCCCCAACAGATTCTAGAGCCCAGAATCAACTGCACCCCATTGGAAGCTCCTTAGGCCCTCCCTCCCCTTCTTAGCCCCACCTCCTGGTTGCTCATCTCCAGCTCCTCCTCTAGCACTGCCACTCGCTCCAGCGCCATCCGCAGCCGCTCCCGGACCTGGGGATGGGGCAGGACAAGAGTGAGATAGAGATCAGATCCAATGTAGGACAACTGGCCATCATGCAGCACACCTCTGCAACCGGCCTGATAGGGCCACGTTAGAATTCCTCTATCTGTAAGAGATGCGTAGCCTAACCTGCCATCGAAGAAGCCCCGCCCACTGGTAGCCTGATCCTAGTTCATTTGTCCACTCACAACCCCTCAGGTTTCAATCTTCATAAGCCAGTCCATCAGAATCAACTTTTTTCTCACTTAAAACACCCCCAACCAATTCAGAACAGCCGCAGCCACGCTCGGCTTTCCCTTCTGTGCCCAGGCGCTTCCATTCTCATACCTTCTCATCCAGGGCCTTGTGGTGCTCGAAGAGGGATTTTAGAGCCTTGAGCACCTCCACCTCGGATGAGACCCCGCCTGGGGACTGGGCCTGGCGCTTCACCACGGTCATGCGCAGTGACCTCTCGTGCCTGGACACCAGGCACTCCAGGTGTTCCAGTAGAAGCTACAGGGATAGGGCACCAGGCCAAAGAGACATGGGAAGAGAGGCAGGACAGAGGGAAAATGTGGTTTAGACAGAGAGGTCGGACACATGGGGAAAGACATCGAGAAAGAGGTGGAGCCAAGAACGAGACAAGTCAGGAAAAGAGGAAGGGATATCCGAGGTAGGGGCGGGGCCAAAGAAGGAATGGTACAAAATAGAGATCGTTAGGAAGGTGGGGACCAGAGGACCCGAGCCAAGAAGTGGGAGCAGGGAGAAGAGGGGAAGGCGAGATGGGGAAGAAAGATGGGTCAGGCAGCAGTGCCGCGAGGCCTCGCCCGCTCCACTTAGGCCCCGCCCCCAACGACCCTCACCCTTGTGTTGTTCCGCTCCGCTTTCAACTCCGCAATTTCTTCCTCCCGCTCCAACAGCTGCTCCCGACATAAGTTCAGCTCCTTCGTCAGAGCCGCAAACTCCTGCCCAGATGTGGACAAGATCGAGACAATCAGATCAATCTTTTCCACCATCCCCCCTGATTGTACAGAACGAAGTTTGAAGGCTCCGCCCCCTGCTAAGCCCCGCCCCTTCTAGCGGCTCAGGCCCTGGAGGTTACCCGCGAAGCCAGCCCCGCTGACTCCTCCCCCCAAGCACCAAGTCCCGCCCCCTCCAGACCGCCTTCTCCACGCCTTCCCTGTTCAAGGGCCCGCCCCGGCCCCGCCCAGACCTGAGGCAGCGCGATGCTGAGCTGTCGCTGCAGCGAGTCTTTCTCGTGGCCCAGCTCGCGCAGCCGCAGCTGCGCCGTGGCCAGTCCATCCTGCGCCTCGCGCAGCGTCTCCAGCAGGCGCTCGCGCTCCGTGAGCATCGTGACCATGAGGCGCTCCAGCTCGCCGCCCGCCTCGTCCGGGCCCAGCGCCGAGCCCCGCCGGCCATCCTCGCTGATGGTGGGCATCACCTCGCACATCATGGCGGCGGTGCTGGCCTGCAGGTGCGGGGAAGGGGCAGGGGTCAGAGACCGGCCTCGTCAAGGCACAAACAGAGACATGGCCATTCTGATACTACATAGAGGAAACTGAGGCAGGACCACCCAGGTTTTGCACAGAAGAAATTGAGGCCTGTGCCTTCTGATGATAGCTCAGGATAACCTGAAACCCATTGCTCTCAGGAAGCCAGTACTGCCTAGCTGGGTGACAGTATTTGGGGAAACCGAGGTCACACTCCACCAGGCACTAGCAGCAAACCTAGGCCGGGTCTAGTCCAAGAAACTGAAGCCGGGGTGACCCAGGCACCGCCTGACTGAAAGTGGAAAAATCAGTCTTGACCTATCCCAGCCCTGCTGAGAATCTCCCTCAACCCCGCGGCCTCAGTGAGAAAACAGCCCCAGCTCAGAGCCATGACTTCAAGACAGGGGTCACAGAATGAGGTCACTGCTGGTACTGGTTATCTGCTATCCAGCTCAACTCCCCTCTCCTTCAATTTCTCAAACGGACCTCAGCTCCAGAAGAATCTAAAGACCCACTCCACTTGGGGGTGGGGAGAAGCATGGCCGGGGGCAGGGCGCGCTAGCCATCTCCCAGGAGGCAGGTGTCCAAGATCCAGCCCCCTCCTTCCCAGTCCCAGGACTCAGAGACAGCACCCCCACTTCCCCTGGAACCTGAGTCTGGGCTTTAAACCTCCAACCTTAGACTCAGAAATCCAGCCTTCACACCCCTTCTCCCCCAGGACCCAGCAGTCCAGGTTCCCAGGACCTAGGAGTTTGGGTGCACAAGTTGTGGGCGGAGATGAATCGAGTTCTCCTGCACCTCTCCCTCACACACAGCAGGTTGGACAGGTCCAGCTGGCCCAGCCGAAAGCAGGAGGGACTTTTACTCCGTTCCCTCCTTTCCTTCTCTCCCTTCCTGCAGGGGCATAACCGGTTCTGCAAGGAGATCTTTCCCAGCCCCACCTAATGTTCCGACTGTGTCCAAAGCCTGGGACTGGGGCCTTGGACTGCTATGTGGAGAGGAGAGGACCGAGAGCCCTGGAACTTGACGGAGGAGGCAGCTGGGTCCCCTGGGTCTTTGAACAGGTGCATCTGAGAATCTCAACAGCTGTATCACAGTGCTCAGAGGTCAGATTCAGGAATGAGTTTATAAGAGTGCAGGCCAGCCTTAGGCCCAAAATCATCCTGGTATCTAAACCCAGAACCTACTCAGGAGATGCAACACAGGATGTTTTAGGGAGGCTGTTCTAGAACTTTGAATTCACTGAGAAAGAAACGAAACACAGCAAGGGTAATGCAAAAATCTAAAAAGCCACTGACATGTAGACACAGCAGAGTGCAAAAACGGACGCATGCTTCCACACTTACAGTGTGAGTTGGGTAAGGGCTGCACACTGGGCATATTCTAGAAGCCAGCCAGGTCTGCAACTGTGGACCAGCCAAGAGCAATCAGTAAGTTGAAGAGCGACTGGGTGATCTCAGAATGATCCCTAAGAATATACCTAATGCAATGCACAACACACCTAGTCAGGAGACATAATCTAGGACTCAAAACCTACCAGGGATAAAGATACAACACAGAGTATAGCAGTGGTTGCATTGTTGGTTTTAACAAGTGTCTAGATAACAACAGTAGAACTCAGAACAAAAAAGATATGCTCTAGAATTCAGAATGTGCCCTGCAGGTGGAGAAAAACCTAGAAAGTAGCAAGGAGTTTGCCTGGAACTTAGTCATGCCTGCGGGGAAGATGTAGAAGGGTGCATGCTGGGAATTGAGAATTTACTGGCAAAAGGACTGAGCTGGCAAAGGCGAGATGTTGTGTTCTGGAAATGAGGACGTTTCTAGGCTGAAGACTCTAGAAGAGGGGAGAACCTAGAGCACGCTTAGCATGCTGAAGTGGCAGATAGAGGAGGAAGCCCACAATCCACCAGGGGACAAGTTCCCACCTAACGTCACACTAAGGAAAAGGTGAACAGAAAAGGTGGGAACGGATGGGCCAAGATCCTAGAACCTGAAGACGAAAGATGCAAGGTAGAACACTTCGGTGGGAATCCTCTAGCTCTAAGACCATGGAATTGGATGGAACCCCAAGCAGGAAGATGCACTGTAGAACTGATAACACAATTCGGAGAAAGAGAACAGCACATGATTGGAAGGCACGCATTCTAGAACTTAGAACGCTCCTGGGAACGGAACGTAAAATAATGCCAAGGATATGGCTGGAACCCAGAACATACCTCCAGTGAAATTTTAGCAGAGGATAAGCAAGGGTTGGTGTCTAAAAATTTGGAACATGCCTGAGGAGATGGTGGGATCGGAATTTGGCTAGAATTTAGCATCCAGCCTGCAACTTAGAGCATGCCTTGGGTGAAGATGAAACAGAGGTGTTGACTGGGCGTGTTCCCGGATCTAGAAGGAATCTAGAACGCGGAGCATTGCAAGGGTAGTATTTAACTGGAAATGTGGAAGGCAGTGGGTAGGTTCTGGATCAGCTAAGGAGCCTAGGTCACAAAACACATTTGGAGGGAAGTATGGGCGTTTGGCTCACAGCCTGAGAGAGTGCGCTCAGAGGGTAGGACATCGCTACATGGGCCTCAGAAAGCAATGGAGTGCTGGAAATAGCTCAAGGAGCTGGGTTTCGGGAGAGAAAATAGAGTCCCGGGAGCCCAGCAGCTGGGATGAAATGGGGATGAGGCAGGAGTTTGCCAAGGCCACTGGCAGATGTCAGGTTGATAAGGGGATTGCGAGGCTGTGGGGACCTGGGTTCCAACAGTAAGAGATGAGGAGCTAGATACCTGGGCAGGAGGAGGGCAGAGCTGGGGGGTCTGGGTTCCTGAATCCTTGTGGAGATAAAGGGCAGGGGTTTGGGAGGGAGAGCTGCGGCAGACGGCCTCGATATAGGCTGGTGACCAGTCCAGAAGCTAGGCTTTGAACGCCTGGGTTCCTGAGGGGATGCAGGACTCGCAGAGGCATCTAGGTCTCTGTGGGCGGGGGAGGGGTGCGGGAAATGCCAAAGAATTGCATTAACAATCGCATTCTGAGTCCCTGAAAGGGAGAGAGTCATGGCGCCTGAATCCCTCAGGGGCAGATGCTGGGGTACTAGGAGACTGGGTATTATTTGCCTGAGGAGCACAGGAGCTGTTGAACTGGGGGCCTAAAGGGGGCAAAGGCTGGGAACCTGGATCCCCAGATGCTCAGGTCCCTAAGGTGGACACGGCAGGAACATTCAGAAGCCCTGACTCCTCAGGAAGGTGCTGGGGTCCCGGAAACCTGAGGTGCTGAGGACTGGGTGGAGTGCTTGGCCAGCGGAACCCTGATGCCCCGGCGCCCAGGTCAGGGAGGGCCCGGGTATCCCCGGGTCAAAGGCGCGACGGGGGGGATCCCCGCGCCGCCGGCGCCCCCTCTCTGGCGGCGGCAGCAGGAGGTGGGGGAGGCTAGGCTGCCTAGCGCGCTGACCATGGACAGCTCCAGAGCGGGCCTGTGTCCAGGGCGGCCGCCAAGCCGGCCTGGACTGAGGGACGAAGCCGGCTACCCAAGCGGGAGGGCTGGAGATGGGTGCGCGAATAGGGGACTATGAACAGACGCGACGCGGGCCGGGCGACCCTCTCCGGGAGAGTGTGACACAGCCGCGGCCGTGTCTGGAGCTCCCGGGACTGGGCCGAGGAGGAGGACCCAGATCCAGAGGGGCTCCCAGGGTGGAACCGAAATCCAGGCTCCTGGGCCCTGGAGGCGGCGCAAGGCGGCATTACGCCTGGGATTCTAGGGTTCGGTTGGGGACTCCGAGAGCCGGGAGGGGCACGCCTGACTCTCTGGGGTTCGGCTGTGAAATCTGGGCTGTGGGGTCCCCAGGGATGAAGAAGGGAATCCAGGATCTCGGGGAGGCGGGGGAAGCTCGGCGAGGGGTCCCCGGGGTGGGCGCTGCCTGGCAGGCCGGGCCGGGCTCTTACCTACCTGGTCCGCGGCAGCTGCGGGCGGAGCTGGGCTGCAGGAGGGACGTGGGGTGGGGTGGGGGGACCGGGCGGGGCCCCTGGCGGCAGCCGGGGCCCGGATCTGTGGCTCCGGAGCCCTGTCTCCGCCGCTCGCGCGGGCTCCGCGTCTCTCGCTCCGGCTTAGGCGCTGGGGACCCCCCCTCCCTCTTACAGTCTTACAGCCCTCTCCCCCGTAAAATAGCCCCCTACCACTGTCACAGTTAAGCCTCCCCCCACGAGGCCGCAGCCGCCAGATCCAGGGGTGCCCACCAGCGCCCCCAAAAATCCCACCTTCCCCCCCAAAAAATTTCCTCTTCCCTCCCCCCCAACAGGCTCCCAGGCGGTCGTGGCCCCTTTAACAGGAGACTGACGGACGGCTCTCAATGACCAATGGGAGACAGCGTCCGCACCGGCAGGAGGCTAAACCCCACCTCCGCACAGGCCGGGAGGGGTCGCGCGGGCGGAGAGCGGGAGGCGGGGCTCAAGACCTGTCGGCCAATAGGGATGCGGAGTGAGGCAGCTGGGGCGGGAGGCGGAGCCCAGCAGGGAGATGATGTCACCTGGAGCGAGTGGCGCGCGGCGTGGAACGCGAGTCGCGACCCCGGATCCCAGCGGCGACGCGCGCCGGCCCTCGCGCTGCACGGGACTGGAGGGGATGGGCGGGCGGCGAGGTGGGAGTAAAGGTTGTATTTTAAGGTGGGGGCGACTCCCGGAGACGCGCTTGGGTTGAACGTGGGGTGAACGCCAGGTCAGCGAGTGCACCTTATTCTGCACTCTGCGCCTGTCTCGGGAACTGCACGCGGCACCCCCAACCCTGTCTCCCACGCAGGGCTCCCCCGGTGGACAAGGTTAATGGTTTGCTCCGCCCCGCCCACAGAGAGAACACCCACTGACTCCCGCAGCGTTTCAGGACTCCTGGGTAGGACCAGCTACGGACGGGGCTTGGCCTCCACCCTGAGTTTCTTAAGATTAGGGGGTGCTGTCTTCAGGTTTGAATTCTCACTCAGACCCAGGCTGGGTCTCAGCCTCCGTCCTTGGACTTGTCCCCAGGAAGTTGGCTAGCTTCCACCTTCAGACCTGGGCAAAAGTCTCTATTTCTGCCTTCAGACTCTGCAAAGGGCTTCAGGGCCTGGTCTCAGCCTCATTTTCTCTCCCTCCCTCACTCCCTCCCCCACATCTCAAGACCCAGAACAGACACACTCAATGAGGTTCAAAGATCTTTAAATAAGGAGCAAGTGACAATAAATACTGTACAGGAGACGGGCCGAGCAGGAGGGTCCAGATCTGTGGTTTCAGCCTCTGGACTCCAAGGACCTGCAAGGAGGGTGAAGAGAAGGGAGCCAGGCTCAGGGTAAGGGACCTGGGGATGGATGGGTAAGAGCTGGGGCTGGGTTTCCAGAACCAAGGGCTCTGGGAAGTGGGTTGAGGAATTCCAGCCAGAGTAGTTTCCGGATCTTGAGTGGGAGTCAGCTGAGTCCCCAAAGGGCTTTAGCCAGAATGGCTTGGAGTGAGAATCTGGGTCAGGGGTCAAGGGTCAGACTCTCAGGAGAGAAACCATGCTGGGGGGAAGGGGGGGGTGATCAAGGTTTCAGCAATCACTGGCCTGCTTGGGGAGTCTGGGGATCAGGGAGGTAGTGCAGGCCCCAGGGGAGTGGTGGTGGCAGAAAGCTCACGAGTAACTCTGGTGCTGCTGGCGCCTGCGGGCAGAGCGCATCTTCTCGAAGCGGGCCTCCATCTCCTCCAGCACGCGTGGTGTGTAACGCACCACCAGCTTCACAGAGCCCTGGGCCGCCTTCAGCAGCTCCACAGCCTTCTCGTGCTGCTCACCCTCGACGCTCTGCAGGACGCGGACACAAGACAGGCAGCTGGGCCCGGGACCCACCACCCTCACCCGGCTTCTACCCGGAAACAGGACCGTTAGCGGCCTGCCACCAGCCCTGAGGTGCCAAACCTCCTGTCCTCATGGGAGAGGCATGAACTCTTGGCTCAGTGTCCTCCCTCCAAATTTTCCAGGTTCCTCATGTGAGGGACAAGCCCCATGAGCCCTCAATCACTGAGCCAGACCTCCGGGACCATCTTTATCCCCTCCTCCAGTCAGCTACTCCCCAGACCCATCGCTATTCCCCAGCCCCATGGCTCCTGCCCTGACTCCCTCTTCTTTGTCCCTACTACCCTGGCCCCAGCTCAGGCCTCATCCTCTCCCCAGTGGACTCTCAATGCAGCCTCCTCCCTGGCCTTCAGTCTCTCCCCTTAGGCCACCTCCACAGAGGTCCAAAGGGGTCTATCCACACCTCCAGGCTGAATCTATCCCTCCTTTACTCACAGCCCTCCCAAGGCTCCCCAGAACCTTTGAGACAAAGTCTCAGCCTCTTAGGCTGGCACTCAGGCCCTACAGAGCAGGCGCCAACCACCCATCTAATTGTGCCTCCATCTATTCTAACTAGTGATTTTAATTACCTGCATGCCCCTGTCCTCCATCAGAACCAAGTCCTTTACCTCACAGGAGTATCACAGCCCGTACCTACAACACCCTCAGCCAGTAACACCTTCACCTTGTTTTGGCCTGCAGAACTCCTACTCATCCTTCAAAACCCAACTCAAATGTCCCTTCCTCTGCAAAAACTTCTTTCCTCTGGTCTGGTGCCACATCACAATACTTTGTGCTTTCTCATTAGTATCTCCCTGGATCAGGTCTATCTCCCTCATCAGAGAGGGAGTTCTTGGAGGTAAGAGTGGATGCCAACTTTTCTCAGGGTCCACAGCAGTGTCCAGCACATGGCTGGATACAGAGGCAGCGCTCAGTCAGTGTGTATTAAATAAATGTCAAAAGCTGTGACCCTGCCCCCAGCCCTGCCTCAGCTTCCCACTCACCACACCGTTCACAGACAGCAGCTGATCTCCACGCTTGAGACCTCCGTGGCGGTCAGCCACACCTCCAGGAATGACTCGGGAGATGTAGATGGGCGAGTTCTGCTCCTTGCCCCCCATGATGTTGAAGCCCAGGCCCTCGTCCGTCTTGGGCAGCTCCACTACCCTGGGGTGTGCATGACCCTCACTGGCCGTGAAGGCAGCAACCGTGGCCTGGGAGAGAGAAAGCGTGAGGAGGTGAGGGGCCTGGAGACTGGGGTGGAGGGTCCGGGCCAGGAAGAGCTACTGGGGCCAGATAGCTTTACCCCAGCGCAAGGCGCCTGCCACAGGGACAGATCACCCCATAATGACTGCATGTCCCTTTTGGTTCACTTTGGATGGTGCAGACACGTCAAAGAGAAAGTCTTCACTTGGTGTGACTGTACCTTGAATAGTCAACACTTGCCGATCACACTTATTAACAGAGAAAAACAAGGCCTGGAAGGGGCTGAGGGCCCCCCAGGAAGCTGCAAGAAATAGCAGCTGACTATAGTTTAATCAGATTTTGGTGTGTATTGATATTTCATTGTATAGGTGTTTAAAGTTATCTCCTAATAGCGGTACTCCTTTCAATGTGTAGTTGGTAAAGATGCCTTTGTTTATTTTTTTAAATATTTTATTTACTTATTTTTAGAGAGGGAAAGGAGGGAGAAAGAGAGGGAAGGAAACATGGCTGCTTCTCACACACTCGGTACTGGGGGCCTGGCCCAGGACCCAGGCATGTGCCCTGACTGGGAATCGAACTGGTGACCCTTTGGTTGGCAGGCCGGTACTCAGTCCACTGAGCCACACCAGCCTGGGCTAAAGATGCCTTTCTTTATATGACATTTAAGTTAAAAATATGAGAGTACTTAAAATAAATGATAAATAACCAGTAGTGAGCGTGGTACAGAGATTTGGCAAAAATCACGGAGGAACCAGGAATGACCGACATTCGAAGTTCCATGGATGCCATCCATGAGTGATGAGGTGGGGGGCGCCTACCTTGGCTGTGGCGTGGGCCCGGATCTCGGCGCTGCCAGTGATGTCCAGCGTGTCATAGAGCTGCTCATACACCTGGTGAGGACACAGCAGCGTCACGGAGCAGGCGTCCCCTCCTCCCGTCTACACAGGAGTTCAGGCCCGTAGACTCTCCCACCCAAGGAACCGCCCCGCCCCCGCAACCTGGCGTCAAAGGAAACTACAACTCCCAAAGAATCCCGGAGCAGACGCACGGACACCTCAAGGCGGGCTGCCCCGGGCGCTGCTGGGAGGCGTAGTCCCCGGGCTCGGAGCGACCAGGAAGGCTGTGGCTGCCGTCTGTGCCCCAGTGCAGCGCCGCGCTCACCTCCCGGATGGCAGAGCAGAAGCGGCTCTGCAGGACACGCTGGAGGGCCTGCAGCTTCTGCGGGGGCAGCTCCCCGCTGCGCTGGAGCCGCTCGAGGAGCTCCACCGCCCGGGACACATCTGCTGGGCGGGGGCGGGGGCGTAGACAGAGTCAGAGACACCAAAACGCAGCGGAGCACCGAGAGATGCGGCCAAAGACCGACTAAGGGCGAGCGCAGACAGACACCAGGAAGGACAGCGGAGTCCCGGTCGGACACCCGTGGACACCGGTGGCAAGGGCGCCCTGCGTCCCCAGGATCCCTACACACACCCAGACAGGGGTGTACAGCAGGCGCCCCTCCCCGGCCCACTCGCCCACGGACCCTCCCACACCCGCTAACAGCCAGACTCACGACGCCCCGCCCCGCCCACCCCCGCCTGGTCCTTCCGCCCACCCACCGCCCATGCCTTGCCAGGGGTGGGGCGGAGACGGGGGTCCAGGACGCTGGACGCCACCGGGTGGGCAAGGCCCCCTGGCGCGCTTACCGCGCTCCAGCCCCAGCGGCTCCACCAGCGCAGCCATGTCGGCGCTGCCACTGAGAGCCGCCTGCCAGCCCGGTCACCAGCGAGGAAGGAGGGGCTTCACAAGGCCACGCCCCTGGCGACAGGCGCCCCCTGTGGAGGCGCCACCCGCTTGCACCTAGCTCCAGGCGCCTTGGCCGCCACACCTACTGCTGCTCCTGTCTGGCAGCCCTGCCCTCAGCTCCCATTGGTGTGCCCCGTTTGCGACCTTCCCTATTGCAGCGTCTCCCCCACCTTCCATCTCAGTCTGTCTGTCCCTTTTGTCCATGTTCATTGGACAAACGTATGTTAAACACCTGGGCCCAAGATGACGGACACTGCCCCCATGGAGCTTAATCTCAGGCTATGGTGAAGAGGAGGTAGACAAGCAACTACGACGGTGCTCAGAATCGGGAGTGGGGCCGTGATGATCTGAGAGCAAATGAGCAGTTCTTGAAGGTAAGATCCAGAGGTGGGACGTGGGTCAGTTTCCAGGCGGAAAGAGCCCACGTAGCTGGACAGCGGAGTGAGGACCGCAGTGGTTTATGATGGTGAAGTGGGCAGGATAGTTTACACATGGCCTTGAGTGCTGGCGTAGGCATTTGAGGGTTTTGAACTTATGGTAACTCCAAAGAGTAAAATGTGATCATTCAAATGTGTAGTTGAAGTCCACTGTGGCCACCACCGTCTGGCGACTGAATTGGATGCGAGCAGAAGTGGAGGCAGGGGACCAGGTAGGAGGCTATCCCTTGTTGGCTGGGACCAGGGTAGAAGCACGGAGGGTAGGTGGACAGATTTGGAAATGTCCCGACATATCTTAGTGACTCACCACATGAGGACTGGGAGGTGGGAAGGGGGTATGAGGTGCCTGAGGAGCCTTCCACTCAGGTAGTCTATGCTGGAGGAGGAACATTGAACGTTTTGAACTTGAGGAGCTTTGTCCAGTACCCAAGGCCTGCCAACATTTTTGAGAATTTGGGAAAAGGTGGTAAATAAAGCCACAGGAGCAGACAGGAATGCTGGAGGGAAGACTATAAAGAGAACCTAGGACTGAGTCACCAAAACTCCTAACATTTAAAGTTAGGAAGAGGACAAAAAAATAGCCAGAAAAGAGGAGGAAAATCAGGTAAGAGAAACCATGGAAAAGTTTTCCAAAAGTAAGTAGGTGGCTGTATCAGATGCTCTCAAGGGGCCAAAGAAACAGGAAACAGACAAGACTGCCCCACCACTGGCTGGATGGGGGTATGGAGCCCAGAGTGGGCTTTTGCAAAGCCAGAGAAAGTATGCCAAGTTTATCTATCCCTCTCTCCTTCATAGTATTTTTTTCTGTTGTAACAAAAAATCCACTTGATTTTTAAAAAAGATTTTATTTAATTTTTAGAGAGGGGGAGAAACATCAATGTGCAGGAGAAGCATTAACTGGGTACCTCTGGCAGGCCCCCTAACTGGGGTCCTGGCCCCCAACCCAGCCATGTGCCCTGACTGGGAATCGACCCTTCGATTTCACAGACTACCACTCCACCCACGGAGCCACACCAGCCAGGGATACTTGACTTTAAAAACAAAATCAGGTAATACAGAAGAGCTAATATTGAGAAGCACCAGCCAGTCCTAACTCAACCCGCTGCAAGAGGCAACAATTTAATAGCTGTTTAATCTGGTAGTTGCTTCTGTATTGAAATAATTTGTCACTTCCCAATTTATCAATTTTAGTTGTTAGCAATACATTACATATTGATTTTCTGCTCTTACCACCTTTCCCCTCTCTTGCCATGGTAGTTTTATGGTACCAGTTTTGAGATCAATCAATAAAGTGCTCACATTATGTCTTAAGTATTGTACTTAATTTACTGTAGAACCCAAGCAGTGTTCTGTGATCACATTTTTTTCTTTCTTGAACAGCTTCCCTCCCCCCGGTGTGACTTCTACCTACTTTTCTTTCTTTCACTACATTTTCTTTCCAACTCTCCCTCACAAGATATATTACTGCACAGGCAGCAAACAAACACAAGGCCCGCCAGCCGAATCCGGCCCTCCACTGTTTCTACCCGGAGGCCCCGCTGAGCTCTTGCGTAACTGCTAAGGACCCCTAAAAGTACACTCGGCCCTTTGAAGGCAACGGCGAGGCGGATGTGGCCCCCCGGTGAAAATGAGTTGGACACCCCTCACACAGTTTTCGTTTTAGACCTCAAACTCCTCAGAAACTTCCGTCCTCTGCCCCTAATCTGGATCTCTCTAGGAAACTGCCATCCTGGGACTTTCTCCACTGCTTTGTTGAACCGGGTTGTTCTTCCAAATCCTTGTTTGAAGTATGTTCTGTTAACTTCCTAAAAGGCTTGTTAGATTGCTCTTATTTTCATGTAATTTTGTTTCCCTAGCACTTGTAGTGTTAATAAGAATGTGTCAGCTTATCTAATCAACTACCAAATGCACCTGCTAAGTTCTTAATTTCAGTTGTTGTCCAGTTCTAGAAAATTCTCCACATTTTCCTTATTTTGTGAACACATAGTTATTTCAACCTCTGATAACTCCAGTCAGTATCTGAATCACGCCTGGGCCTGTTTCTGTTGCCTCTTTTCTCTTCATTTTCAGTAACTCAAGTCCTCTAACGTGCCATGCCGGATACTGACTAGATGCTGAGCACCGTGTACTAAAAATCAAGACTCTGAATGACACCTTGTAGAGGGTTATTTCCTTCTGGCAGGCAGATCACCAAATACTTTACGAAGCCTGGTGTATTTCACTTGTGGCCTTACTCCAGTGTTGTGGCACTCTGGGGATCTCACGCACAGCCATTTGCCTCGGCAGGCCTTGAACCCCAACCTCTGTCCTCAAGAATTCCGTGGCTATTGTTATATCTGCTCAGCTCCTATTCCTTTTTCACGAGCACCTTGGGTCTTGCAATGAAAATGAGCAGCTTATTAGCTGGAATATACTTCAACAAGATGACTGTATACAGATTTGGGGGCTCAGTGGCCTCACGTGGGAACTTTGCCCCCAGGCCCCGGCCATCTGGTCCAACCTCTGTGAACTCAGCCCTGTGGAAAACTGCCTTTCTGAGTCTATTACCCTGTGTTAAACTGGCAACTGTCAGAGAAGTCAGGTAGGTAAGAAATTCACCTGTGTGCTTTCCTTTCCTTAGGGATCAACCGCCTCAAGTCTCACCTACACTGGCCGCCCTCCAATGCTTTTCACAAGTTGTTTTATATATTCTGTGCCGTCTTTGTAACTGGTCTGTGCCAAACTAGTACAAAATGAGCTATTCTTCATAGCCAATTCCAGAAGTCTAGTTGCAACTTATGGGATATCTAAAAATATACTAATCAGAGGCATTAAATTCTTTTTGTTCCCTAAGTTGTTTCTTCCAGGATCAGTTTTTGTATGTATCTCGTGGACTCTTGTGGTAGGATTTTTTCAAATGCCTGTGACGTTTGATTGTATGTTTATGAAGACCAAGGTAGTTAGAAACCACACTAGGATCCTTGTAACCTGACACACTGCCTCTGGGTTATCAGGTCAAGTTTTTCTTTAGGCTGAAAAACTTCTAAAACACCCAAGCAGGTCCTGGCTTGCATACCCTTGGTGGCAAATGTCCAGCTCCCGGGCATCTGGAGTGCTGAAACAAAGGGTCACGGTTGTGTTGAAATTCCACCTCGTTTCTCATCCTTCTTATTCCTGGAGTTGCAACCTCGAGCCTCTAGGGTCCCCCAAGGGTGACTGGCTTCCTTCTCAAGGGGCCATCAGACTAAGTGTTCTCCCCATCCTCCTCCTTAATCTTTTAGCCAGGAACTTGCGGAATCTCAACTGCTGATGGAGCCTTTTCTGTTTCTCGCTTGTGATTACTCTGCTGTCATTAGGAAGTAGCAAGCAAGATGAATGGTGAACCTGCCATCAGGCACCATGGGCCGTTTTCCATCTGGCCCTGTGTGGCCTTCCGGCTCCACCCCGTCTTCTCATCCTTGCATCTCTCTGTTCTCCGGTTTCATTTCTTCACCCCTTTCCAGCTCTCCATTCAGACAAAGCCTCCCCTTCAAGCTTTCGAATTTGCAGCTCCCACGGAATAATCAAATGCCTAGAACCATCCCCCCCAAGCTAGGGGTATGAAGAGCCCACCAGTTAAGGCTATGCATGGTACAGGTTACAAATGGGGGGCTGGGGGGAGACCGCACAGGGGTTAAGGGCCTTTACAGAGTTCTTCCTGGTCCCACTTGAAAGCGTGCTGGTGCACTGGGGCACCCCGAGCCTGAGGCCACAGAGCCCAAGCAGGCACACCCTGGAACACAGACCGAAGCTGGGTGATCAAGGCAGAAGGCAAGCTCTTAGGGAAAACACCAAAAGCAGTGAAGAAACCAAAATGCCCATGAACAGGAAATTAATTTTATTTTTAAATCCAAGGAACCAGAACAAATAAGGAGACTCCTACCCTTGGCTGGCAAAATTTAGGTGGTGACCAAGGAGGTTGGGGGGAGAGGATGACAGCAACGGGGTGGGTAGGAACACGTCCAAACAGGTGAGGCCTCTTCACTCTGGTGCAGCCTCCATCAAATACCCGTTCTCTGGAGCAAGATACCCGTCGCCGCCCTCAGACTCCATGTACATGTCTCGGCTGTCATTGCCGAGACCCTCTAGCCCGTTGTCCTGGCCACCCCCACCCCCACCTCGAGCCTCATCCCTGCCTCGTTCACCACCCCGCTCCCCCCGCTTGTGCTCGCGATCCCGATCTCGGTCTCGGTCCCGGCGCCGATCCCGCTCACTCCGGTGGCTGCGACGTCTTTCCCGGTCACGATCCCGGCCCTTTTCCTCTGGACCATCAGGGCCGTCTGGACCCAGCTCCCCAGGAGGCCCATCATCAGGAGGTGCATCACCAGCCTCAGAGGGCTCTGCCATGTCGCCACCACCTCCGCCGCCACGCAGCTCCTCCTTGCGCTCCCGCTCCCGTCGTGCCCGCTCACGGCTTCGGCTGCTTCGCCGCTTCCGTTCCCGGTCCTTGTCCTTGCTACGCTCCCTGGATCGCCGCCGCTCATCCTTGTCGCGACTCCGTGAGCGCCGCCGCCGGTCCCGAGAGCGGGAGCGTCGCCGTTCTCGCTCCTTGTCTCGCTCGCGGCTTCTCTCCCTGCGCTCCCGCTCGCGGTCCCGGTCCCGGTCCCTGTGCGGAAGCGGGGAGGGGCCCGGCCTGGATGAGGTGGGCAGACGTGTGTGGCTGGGCTCCCCCATGTGACCGCCCCCTTCCCAGGAAACCACTGCCCAATCTTACCTCTCATCATAGCGGGAGGTATCGTCCCGGCCAGAATGCCGGATATTCACGTCAGCCCCACCTCTTCTGGTACCACCGAGGCCACCTCCTGGAGGTGGGGTAGAGGAACAAAGGGTCAACCTGTGCAGGGATGAGCGATGGAAAACGAGAAGCATCGAAAAGCAAAGGGAAGGACGCCATCCCTGCTGGTGTCTGTGGGGCCAAGTACCGTGAGGACATTTGCCAGCGCGCTCTTAATGTGACAGCATGCTTCACAGAGATCAGATGACTTCCTCAAAGCGCTGGCTGGGAAACGCCTATAATTAGGCTCCCATGCTCACGTTCCTAACCCGTGTGCACTGCACACAGCCTGCATGCAAAGCCTCCCCCCAGTCACCCTCACTCTCACCCACGCCTGAAGCCACAGCCATTGATCCAGTTGAAAATGTGATCTGCCTTAAGCCCCGACTCCATCTGCAGGCGGCTGCCATTGCCTGCAGGAGCAGCGCCCCGCCCCCATCTTCTAAGGCAAGAGCCCCAGATCATCATGTTCAAGCCACTGTGTCAATTTCCCCCAACTCTCCATCTCCTTCCTGCCCCAGTTTTAGGGCTCATACACCTCCTTCCCTGGAGTCTCCCCTTCCTCGTCTTGTGGACTCCTACTCGCCCACCCCACATTAGCCCACACATCACTTCCTCAGGAGGCCAGCCCCGACCCAGCAGGTACACATTCTCCACTCTGCAGTCAGACCATACTCAGTTCCTTCTCAGAACCTCAAGCGCACTTTCAAACTGTACGTATGTATGAGTTCGTTAACACCTCCCTCCCCTGGCAGCCTGTAATGCCCCGGGAGGGCCAGGACTGTCCGGCTTTGCGTGCTGTCACCAGCACGGGCCCAGCATCCAGGCCATAAGGTGCATGTGCAGGAGCCAGCCGACTGACGGAACCACCCCAGGGGGCAGCGGGCAGCAGGCAGTCCTGTTCTTCGGAAGGGGAAACAAACTTAGATAAAGCCACTTGCCCACAGTGACATGGCAAGGAAGGTGCAGGGCTGGGACGAGACTCCCAGCTGACCCCATGCACTCTTCTGTACCTCGCTGCCTACAAGAAAACTTCAGTGAGGCAGGCCGGCGCTCGACATGAGGCATGACTCAGCAGCGAGAATGAAAACAGGAAAGAGGCGGCTTCGGCTGGCTGTCAGAGGTATTCAAACAGACACAGGCAACTGATGGGCACCCGGTAAGCCACAGGTATGGGGCACAATTGGCGAGTGGGGTTTTGTTTACATTTTCAGGTCCCGACCCAGCAGTGGATCAATCATCAATTTGATGACTTGCAGCCAGTATATTTAAAAAGCCAATAAATCAACAGAATACAGTATATAGCACTAGTAGGCACTGCCTATAGAAAAGATAATTACTGTTTCATAAAACTCATGTGGACTGCATACATGTTTACATGTACAGTGAGTCAGGGTGCAGCAGGTATCACCACCAGAAAACCTGGATGCCAACCAATCTAAACGATTCTGGGGTCCCAGGATTCCACCACGAGAGAAAATACCAGACTCTGAAGAACCTACGACACCCAGAGAAGGCAGAAAGCAAGAACCTGCCTATCAAGTTCAGAGCAGATGTGTGGTCTACCCAGCACAGGTAAGTCGCAAGTGACAACAGCAGGCTGGGGACAAGGGTAAGAGCAGAAGGCACCAGACCCACTTGGGGCACTGTCCAGAGAGGGCCACCTTCTCTGAGAGCTGTCACTCACCCTCACAACAGTCAGTCTTCAGCAGGCGTGTGTGGATGGCAGGCCCAATGCTGAGCCAATCAGACCACCCACCCCAAAGCGTGGGGATCCATCAGGACTGGGTGCAAAGCAGCGAGTCGTGGGCCAGTGCGGGGAGACACAGAAAGGACCAGTCTGCGTGGACAGCGGACAAGGCAGAAGCAATCTGCATGGGTGTCAGAGGCAGCTCTCGACAGCTTTAGGGTCCGGCTACCAGATCCTCCTGAGGGCCACTGGCGTTGTGTGTCTGGGATCCAAAAGACACTCCTATACTGACAAGGCCTCTCTGTACTTTAGAAAGCTCAAGTGTACTTCTGAGATTTGCACACAAACTGACCTTGACTGATACGGAGAGTGACAATTACAGACACCGAGAGGACTGAACGAAGGAGGCTCCGAGGGCAGAAGCTCTGTATGTCTTGCTCTTGACTAGAGAAGCCTTGTACACAGCTGGTGATCAAACAGCTGTTCGCTGCATCAATGAATGAGCGAATCAACAAGAGCAGAGAGCACATGGATAACAAGTGACATTTACAAGGCTCTCCATGTGTCACTTGTCAAACTGGGCATCTGATGCTGAGCTCAGTGAACTGAGCCTACTCCCCCTTTCCAGGATGGCAAAATTGAGAAAGGAAGAGGGGAAAGTCACCTGCTGGTAGACAGCAAGCTGGCATTAGGTCCCAGACTGGCCTCTGCAGGCCAGTGTTCCTGTTCCTACTCGGTAATCCAGGATGAGAAGACCCATCAGCCATATGATGGTGACGAAGAGGATAAGCCAGAGAGGGAGGAAAATGTGAGCAGCCGCAGGGCAGCGAGAAGAGAAAGCAGAAGTGGGTGCAGAAGAGTAAGGGCGGAATGAAGCCACCACGCACAGAACACCCAGAGCCCAACGAGGGCAGGACACACTCACCTAGCCGCCGGGGCCTCCAGCCCTTCACGGTTCGGCCCCTCTCCACATCTACCAGGACTCTCCTGCCATCAATCTTCTTGCCGTCTGCGTGCTTGTAAGCGGCTGCAACAGATGTGGGGAGGGGGGAGGGGAGGAATCCCCAGAGGGTCCTCTAGTCAGCACAGAGCCCAGCTCTGCAGCAGCCGCATCCCCATCCGTCCCATCAAGGCACTAGCACTCACACACACACACCCACCAGCCAGCCAGGCAACTGACAGCCAGACCAACCCTCTCCCAAACCAGGGAGGGGCCTGCTCCGTCTCAGCACCTGCTCCCTCATCACCCCCCAATCACAATTGGGGGGTAAGACCGTGCCCAACCACCATCCCCTGGGCTCCCAGGCCCTTCCTACTCCCGAACGACAGAGCAGCCCCCTCCCACCAAGGCGGCCGAAGTCGCTGCAAAGAAACTGAGGTTAACTTAAGGCTGGACCCCGCTGAGGTGGAGGGCTCCTCCACAACCCCAGGCATGCACCCTAGCGCATCACACTGGGGGAGGAGGCCCAGCTGGGCGGCTCTGCACCCCCGTTCACACCAATTTTTTGTTTTTGTTTTATTTTTGTGTGTGTGTGGGGGTGAGTAAGGAGGGAACAGACAGAACAGAAAATGAACCAGAAGGGATGGGAGAAATCTTCAGGAGATGGCAGGGAGCAGAAGGGCAGGTTATGGTGCTCCCAGGGGGCCTACAGAGGCCCCGCACAACAGGCGGGGGAGAGGGAAAGTGGAGGGAGGCTTGGGAGACGTGCGGTGCTACTGAACACTCCTGCCTTACCTGAGACGACTGACTGACTCTGCCACCCAACCCCAGGCCCCACCCCATCTCTCCCTCCACACCCCCAGCTCGACACACGCCAGGTGGCCAACCCCAGCGTGAGCCTCTGGGAAGGATGGGGAGTAAAGGGGGAGATGCAGGCGGGCATGATCCCACTCTGTGACAGGGCACAGCAAAGGGCAGGCCCAGGCCGCTGGCCTGTCTCACATGGGGGCTGTACGGAAGGCCAAAAGGTCCGTCTCCCTCCCTCAGCCCTGGCCTAGGGGGTTGTCCTCAACCAACCACAATACCCTGCCCCGCCCCAGCCCGCTCCCCCCCAAATAACAACCAGAGGAAGAGAAAAAGGTGCCATTTACCGATGCCGGCCTTGCGGGTGTCCAAACCGAGCGGGATGGGGGGGGCTCGGCAACTCCTGGGGGCCTGGCGAGGAGGCGGGCTTCCCGGGGGGGGACACGGGACCGCTTACCTGGAGCCCCCAAGCTTACCTGAGCACGCGCACCAACCCCCCACCCCCCACCATGGGGTGAGCTAAAGCTACAGGGCAGGGAAATGGGGGTCCAGGGAACCACAGAGAGGGAGAACCACATCTCCTGCACCACCTGGAGACAGGCAGAGGGAAGTGGTGGGCCCCAAAGAAACCTCAGGGAGGACTTGAAGAGGGGAAGACAAGGATTAACACCGAGTCTGGGAGCTGAAAAGCCCTGGGCCCATCTTGCTTAAATTTGCAGAGAAGGCTGGGGAGGCCTTAGCAACCTGTCCACCCTCACCGGTTCCCTGTGAGGTCCATGCTGCACAAGGCACACGCCCCGCCCCCTTGGCACATGGAATGACTTTTCCACCTTGAACTCCACATTCCCTCCCACCACCTGCTTCAGCCCAAAGGCTGGCACACAAGGGACAGCCTCGGGGGTCCAGGAGATGGAGTGCTGCCCGTGACCTCAGGAGGGGCCGCTTGGCCCCTGAGCACAGAGGAGGGTAGTCAGGGAAGGAATTTTACGGACCAGGAAATCAAGCAAAGGAGCCCTGCTCTGGTTCATTATCCCAAACCCCGAAGAGGCCCAACCCCAGAGTAACAGCAAGGAAAACGTGTAACGTGTGTACTTCTAGGCTTCTCTCTCTCTCTCCCTCTCTTAGGTCTCTAGAGAGTGGAAGGGTCTGAAGTAAAATCTGCAACACCTTCAGCTGTTCGCAGCCTGTCGCCTGATCCCTCCCACGCCCCAATCCCTATTTCCATGCACTCTGGAGAGCGGCTGGGCACCACAGCCCGTTGAGAGGCCTCAGCCATAAGGAAGAGAGAAATGGGGCAGAGCACCCCAAATCTAGCAACCGAAAAGAGTTTCCAGGGCCACCACAGTGACAGCCCCGCAGAAGGTATGGGGGCAGGGAGCAAAGGGTTGAAGGGTTCCACAGGGAGCCCTGGCCCTTCTGCACCCCCCCTCAGCATTCCCACCACCTCGCCACTAATGTCATGAAGCCAGGTCAGTCGGCAGTTGGATGGAGCCCAACTGGAGGGACCAGCTGCCTTTCCCATCAGGGTTCAGCCTTCCCCGTCGGGGATCAGCAAGATTATCGGAGAACATATGGGTCAGGAGGGACAGAGGGCACCCAAACAAGGAAAAGGTTCTGGGTGCAGGGAGACTGAAGGGGTGTCTGGGGATGGGAGAAGGGACACCTCGCTGCTCCTGAGCTGCCTGGCTAAGCTGGGCTGGTGTGCGGTGCTGAGTGATCTTACCCATGATACAAACCCTTATACCAACCATACACTGAGGTGTTGTAAGGGGAGCGTAAGCATCAGCTGCAAGCCAGCTGCGTGGTGGCTGCAGTGACAATAAGAACAGTCAATTAATACGGCGGCCCCTGGACACGCCGCAGCCATGCCCGCCCCCACCCACCCAGCCCTGCCCATGTGGACGCCGCCGCAGCTTTAAAGGGGGCTTTGGAGTTGTGGGGACAGGCGCTGAACACGCCTCCCAGCCCACTGCCAGCTGAGAAACAGGGTGGGGGGCCAGGGGTGGGAAGGCGAAGGGTCGGGTGGGCCCAGCCCCAGCTCTGCTGGAGGGAAGAGGAAGCTGGTTCAAAGGCCAGTCCTCATCCCAACCTGGCTGCCCCCAACTCCGGTGGGGGAAATGGGGAGAAGCTCCCCCAAACTCCGACCCCTCCCCCCACCTCCAACTGACCCCAGCCCCCACCCTGTTCCCTCCTTGCCCCTGAGGTCCAACGTGTGACACTTACCTCCCCAGGTTCACACACACACACACACACGTTGTGGGGAATTTTGGTTTTTGTTTTTTAAAAAACACGTATATAAAAAAAAAAAGATATATCAGAAACACAGGGAGGAGAAGAGACATTGCTAATGTCAGGTTTGGCAGGATGGGAGGTGGGGACAGACAACGGGAAGGGGCTGGGGCAGCAAAGAGCGGGTCAGAGGGCCAGGCTCAGGCGGGAGGTACTCACAGTGCATATCTCGCTCGTGTTCGTACTCGATGAAGGCATAGCCTCGGGGCTTCCCTGACCGCTTACTGTAGACCATGTGTATCTGCAGGGTGGGCGGTGGGGCAGGGGTCAGTTCTGGCACAGGGAAACCTCGCCCCGTCAATCACACAGCCCATGTGCCAGGCCCCGGGTTGGGTGACGCCCGAGAGAGATGCCTCGGACCCTGTCTCTGTCCTGCAAGAGCCCAGGGTGAATGACGCTTTACTGGCGCTGGGCTTGGCGGCTTACGTGCGTAATATCCTCACGCGCTCACGACCCCTCTGAGTACTTAAGTGACTTGTAAACAGATGAATGAGTGTCAATGACGTTAAATGTAACACCGGGCTCTCAAGCAGGAGTTAGCACGTTTCCTATGAAGGGCCAGAGGGCAGACGTTTCCAGCTCGGAGAACTCTGCCTTACAGCCATAGCGGCCACCAACCACAGCAAACACACGAGCCTGGCTGCACACCAGTAAGACAGTATTTACAAAAGGTAAGTCTGTAGTGTGCCCACCCCTGCTCTAAAGCAACGAGCAGTTGTCACTTCTAAAACGTTCTGCGGCTCCCCAAAGTTAGCCGTGTGGGATGAGGTGCTGCGTCCCGGGGCTGGGAGTTACCCTTCTCCTCCCTCCACACCCCCACCTCAGACACCCCTGCCCCAGCCCACTCACTCTTTTGATGGGTCCGTACACCTCAAACTCTCTCCGGAGCTTGGACTCTGTCGTGTCGTAGTTCTACAGAGAGAGAGATACGGGGTTAAGGAGAAGTGAGCTGTCTCACAGCTGACCCCTCAGAACATTCCTGGGACCCAGCCTACTGTCCTTTGTCCCACACCCAAGCTCTCAGCAGCCCAGACTCCAGACCCCTCTGGGGCTCCAAGACTCAGGACTCACCACTCTAGCCACAAAGAGAGTCTTGAAGGCATCGCCCTGAGCATTGGGATCATTGTGAGGGTCCCCTGTGCAGGAAGAAGAGAATTTGTAAGTACAAGGTATCAGTAGTCTCATGTCACGAGACCATTACAGACAGATGGGCAGAGGCCCGTTACAAGGAAGAAAACTGTTGGTGACCTTGGCACGTCCCCGAGCCCTGGTTTCCCTGAAGCACAGCAGCCTTTACCCGAGTGGTTGATTTAGGCTGGTACGAGGAGGCGACGAGGCTGACTTCAAGCTGACGGATGGGTGCTGGCCTGCCACTTCAGACCTACACATCTGAAGGCCCCGTCCCTTCCAGCTGCAAGTAACTAAACTTGACTGGACATCTCTGAAGAGGCAGCCTGACCGCAGAGGGGCTGAGCTTCCCCCCTCGCTGAAAGGGCCACACTGCCGCCCACTGGCCCAACCCAGAAGTGCAGTCCACAGGGAAACCTGAGATCAAGGACAGGTAGCGGAGCAGAGTCCAAGCCCTGCTTTCTTCCCAAATCCCCGTGACCTCAGGGAAGAACCCCAGGCTGCAGCTACTGGAGCTCACACAAGGCTGATCAGACTTGTACCCTCGGTGTTACTACTGCAAGGCCACTGAGGAATACCCATCTCCACAGACAAGGGCCAGGGTCTATTACAGAACCAACTGCATAGGTGATTCCAATGGGTCCAGCCTGGGAAGAAACCCTTTTCACCCAGAATGGCAGCCCCAGCACACACAATGGCCCCCGACCACCCTGCGCACTGCACAGAGAAGGCGGTTCTTCTATAATACAGGGGACCTGCCATATTCTGGGAGAACGCAAAGAGGAATGATGTTAATGTTGAGCACATAATATGGGATGCTGAGAATTATGCATTTACGTTGTGCAAATGGAAACAAAAAGAACCCTGTGGCACGGAGGAGGGGGCGTGCAGGAGGACCAGGCTGACCCACAACCCAAGCGCTGTAACTAGCAGGCCCCATGCTGAACACCCGGGGCACTAGCTTCTCAGGAAGGTAGTTTGGGGTTTTGCGAGAAGCCAGAAAAATAGTCAAAGATCTGTTTCCTGTGGGAGGCGTTGGCTGCAAACACAAACTAAATTCCAAACGATTTTAGGGGATTTCTGAGAAAGCACAAGACTGAGCCCAAACTGAATGGACCCGGAAACCAATGGTACAACCGCCTCTGTGCCTGGCCCCTTAAACTCCAATTTTCTGTGCCCAGGTCTCTGAGTCTGCACTGGATCGACTTCACCCATTTGTCTGACAGGTATTCGTTAAGCACTTGCAGGTGCCTTGAGCCATCCTAGGTTCAGGGACCCAACAGCTCCCTGTGCTCTTGCAGCTCCTAACACTAATGGAAGGAGGCTGGTGGTAAACAGGAAAGAAGGAAACATCTAGTTCTAAAAGATGCCAGAGAGAGGAAGAGCTTTAATGAGAAGGTCAGGAAAGCCCCAAGATGACAACATTTGACCCAAATGAGGGTGGCAGCGCAGCAACAGGGAAGACACCTTGCCAACACCAGGCAGTAGGTGGTCCAGCAGGGATGACAGGACCACTTCCACGGGACCACCGATCGCTGCCTGGGGGAGTAGATGAAGGCCAAGCAGCAGACAGCTGAGCTTCCTGACTGGCAGCGGGACGGGGGAACCACCCCCGGCACACTGCATGAGTCTGTAATTCTAGCTTACCCAAGGGGCCCAGAGTAGGACTAAAAGTAAAAGCTGGCGCGGCCGAGCCAACAGCACGCCTGCTACTGAAGAAAGAACACCTCAGATGACGGAAGGTGGCAAAGAAGCTGGCCGGCAGCTCCCCAATCGGCATGCACACAGGCACGCGCCCACCCACCCACTGCACTCCATCCTGCTGGCAAGCCTCCCCGTGGGAGATCCTTGGTGATAAGGATGATCTAGGTAGCAGCCCAGAGCAGGGGCTCAAAGGCCTGGACTGTGGAGATGAAACCTTATCGGACTTTCAGATGACAGAGAAAGCAGCTCAGAACTCCAACTCTTGGAAGGCACACTCGGTCCTGACGAGCCTCCATTTTCTTCATTTTCAAATCAGGAGTAATAACCCCTGTTGCCCCTGGAAGCTGTGAGAAAGCAGTAACATGACGCACATCAGGTGCTCAGCAAGGTCCCCGCACACAGCAGCTGGAACTGTGACGAGGCACAGCAAGCCTGTGGAGTTGGGGACAGATGATCTCAGGGGCAGAGAAGCCTTACTGCACTTGGCCCATCCTTCTCTTTTCCACGCTGGAGGAGTGTGACCACTTCAGGAGGCAGAGAACAGCACAGCCAACCCTTATGCACCAGCTTCAATTACCACCACACAGCCACACTTACTTCAGCTCTACCCCCGCCCCGCCCCACCAGGGTGTTTTAAAATGTTTTTTTATTTATTTTTAGACAGAGGAGGAGGGCAGGAGAGAGAGGAACAGAAACATCAATGTGTGGTTGCCTCTTGCGCGCTCCCTACTGGAGACCTGGCCAGCAGCCCAGGCATGTGTCCTGACTGGGAATCGAACCGGCGACCCTTTGGCTCGCAGGCTGGCACTCAATCCACTGAGCCACACCAGCCAGGGCCTCACGAGAGTATTTTAAACCAAACCCCAGATATACCACTTTAGTTTCTAATACTTTTTAAAAAAGCATAACCACAGTACTGTTACTACACCTTCAAAAGTTGACATTAATTCCTTGACCTAAGACCCACTGCCTAGATGTCCTCAATTGTTTCAAAACACATGTTTATGTTAGCTCACAAGCATGACTTTTAAGTTAGCTCATTCATTTATTTATTTTTCAAAACAGTTTTTTAAAAGATTTTATTTATTTATTTTTAGAGAAAAGGGGAGGGAGGAAGAGAGAGAGAGAAACATCAATGTGTGGTTGGCTCCCGAGCACCCCCTTCCCCTGGGGACCTGGCCCACAACCCAGGCATGTGCCCTGACTGGGAATCGAACTGGCAAAACTTTGGGTGGCAGGCCAGCACTCAATCCACTGAGCCACACCAGCCAGGGCCTAAGTTAGCTCACTTAAATCAGGATTTATGTCAGCTCATAAATAGGAGTTTCAGTTAGTATATTTAAATCAGGGTTCAAATAAGCTCCATACTTACCGTTTGGTTGATGTGCCTTTTGACACTTTAACCCGTATGGCCACTCTGTGCCCATACCCCTTCCTTGTCATTTATTTGTTAAAGAAACTGCAGCCCTGGCTGATGTGGCTCAGTGGACTGAGTGCCAGCCTGTGAAATGAAAGGTCGCTGGTTTGATTCCCAGTCAGGGCACATGCCTGGATTGCAGACCAGGTCCCCACTGGGGGATGTGTGAGAAGCAACCGATCAATGTTCCTCTCGCACATCGATATTTTTCTCCCTCTTTCTCTCTCCCTCCCCTTTTCTCTAAAAATAAAAATCTTTAAAAAGAAAAAAGAAAAGAAACTGGATTACAAGTTTATCCTATACAATTTCCTACATTCTGAACTTGGCTAACTGCACTCTGCTAGGATCCCATGTTTAAAGTGTGGAGAACAACTTCCAAGGCGAGAAGTGACTTATCCAAGGTCACATGGCTGTAAGTGGCAGAGGCAGGATTAAAACTCACATGGGTCACACAGCCAGGCCTATGCACCAGCAGCAGACCTGAAAGTCTCCCAAGCTAACTGCTGCCAACGCTTCTGCGTGCCACGTCCTACACGAGCTGGGGCACAGTGGCGGGCAAATCCCACCCAAGCCCTGCCTTCTTGGAGGACTCACGAAGCGACAGTGTAGAGATGGATAGCCCTCTGCAGATGAAGTGACCAACCTGCATCAGGACTCGGAGCTTTGAGCGTACAAGAGGACAAGACCTGAGCAAGGAAGTCAAAAGGCTTCCTTAGGAGTGACGGCTGAACTGAGACAAGGGCTGTTACGCACTCACTGGGGCATCATCAACACTGGGGAAATGGCCTGGGCAAAAGCCCAGTGACAAGAAGCCATCTGCCAAGATGAGGCACAGAAACCAAATCCCAGAAGGGCGGGGGCAGGGGAGAGCATGGTGAGAAGCACAGCGCACAAGGAACCTAGAACAGAGTGCAGGGGACTCTGGTCTTTGTGCTGAACAGGAACTGTGAGCAGAGAAAAGCACACTCAGAGGTGTGCTTTAAAAAGACCCAGGGGACGGGTAAAACGGACTATTATAGTGTGTCCAAGCAAAAGGAAACCTGTGTGGTCGTGGACACACAGAGGAGAGGCAGAGTTGTGACACTTCGGGAGAGTGGGGCGGGGGAGGTGTCACAAACGAACTGGGCAGCGACAGCAGATGTCTTGCAAAGCTGGACGCCAGGCCCCAAGGAGGACAACACCCAAAGACAGCCAGGTTGGTGGGGAGGGAAAGTCCTGACTGTGGCGCGGACACCAAATCTGAGATGCCACTGAGGCCCCAGAGAAAGGGCAGGAGGGCAGCTGCAGAGAGCCAGATGCCCCTGTACCCCTAGTTCCTTTCCAGGCAACAAGAGTGGAGTGAAGTGATTTGCCGGAGCCTGGGGGCGGAGGACAGGTCTGCTCTAACAAAGGGCCACCTGAGGGTGTGAAATCTGGCTAATGACCACTACCATCCACCAGCTCCCGTGCTCCCAACTCTAGTATCTGGAAGGGATGGAACACCCCCAGCCCGAGGGCCAGGGAGCTCCGGTGGGGCCAGGACACTCACTGCCTTTGCTCGTGAGTCCCAGCTGGGCTGCGGCAGGCCCTCCAAGGACACTCCCCTACAGGACAGAGCCCTGGGTGCCAGGGCGCCTTCTCGCCAGCCCTTACTCCACACTCTCCCACTTCAGTGTTCAAAGCAAACGCACTGCTTGGCCAACAGTGGGGGCTAAAAAGTGAACTGACAACCCCACTTTCCCAAAATAGGGTCCTTGGGGTTGACTTGGAGGAGAGAAACGAGGGTTTGAAGGGGAAGAGATGTGGGAGGAGCAGAGACTTACACATTTTGAGCTCTGTCTCCACCTCCTGCTGTCGCCGCTCAATCTTTTCCCGCCTCTGTCAGGAGAAAGGTGGACAATTAAATACAGATAGAAGTGCCCTGATATTGAGGAACATCCCAGAGAAGGGGGTAAAAAAGACACGGGGCCAGGAGGCAAAAATCACGTACCTTCCTCTCCATGCGTTCCTCCCGAGTTTCTGCTCGTGTTGGGGGAGGGGCATCTCGAGGGTCCTGGGAACAAGAAGAGAGGTGACAGGGTGGGAAGGACTGGGGGAAATGGCAAGGGACACCCATCCAGAAAATAATAAGCATCTCAGCCATGCAGTCCCCCCCACCACACACACACAAGCAAGGGCAGTTCCCAGGCCAGTGGATGTGGGGGAGTGGCACAGACCAAAGCCTGGCCCATGGACCGGGGCTATCAGCACTCGGTCACTGCTGTGTGACAAGAGGGATACAGAAATCAGGAGTAATTCATATTCAGAAACTTCAGAGCAATCTGACAGGGGACTTTTCATATCTGTAGAACTTAATAATAGAAATCTGTATCTTCTACTCTGTAGCCTTTCTTTGAAAATGCTAGAAAAATTAAAATAATTCTTTTGGCCCTGGCTGGGTGGCTCAGTTGGTTGGAGCGTCATGCCATATACCCGAAAGGTTGCAGGCTCAACCCCAGTCGGGGTGCGTACAGGAAGCAACCAATTGATGTCTGTCTGTCTGTCTCTCTCTCCCTCCCTCCTTCCCTTTTCCTCTCCCTCTAAAAATATCAATAAACATATCCTCAGGAGAGTATTTAAAAAACAGTAATTCTTTGTGTTTACCAAAAGCATCAATCTACAAGGGATCTTTCCTTTATCCAAGACCACAATTTGGACCGAGCCTGAAGCAAAAGGACCGACACCGCAGTGCAGAAGCAGACAGCTGGACAGGCCCCGGGGGCCTGGGCAGCTCGCACCAACCACTCATTAAACAGTAACTGGCACGTGACCACATCACCAGAGGGTGCCAGTGGCCTGTAGCCGTCACATTAGTTTAACTGGCTAACAACATTCCCCAAGTGCCCCCAAGTGCCGGTTCACGGAGGGCGGCAAATCCTGCCGAAGAGCCCGTCTTGCGTTGCCTCCCTATGAACAAGCGCAGCAGCTTTCTCCACCCCCTGCTGCCCTCCCTCCTCCTTGCCTCAACTTCCCACTTCTGACTTCTGGCTGTGAGCCAGCGCCTCTCAGGCCATCTCTGATGCTCCTTAAGAGGTGGATGTTGTTGGCCCAGTTTTACAAATGAAACAAAGTGAGGCGCAGGGAGCTAAGCTGTGTGTTCATGTTTATCCCGAGGGTGAAGAGCTGAAATTCTGAAGCCTGTGGTCCCAACCACCCTATCACAGGGTGCGAACCCTTTATGAACATCGCCCTATGAACGTCAACAGTGATAAACACAGTGACAAACGTCAGTATTTGCTGACAACCAATCCCCACAGCCTACGTTTTGTAACTAATACCCCATCAACAGTCTGAGGAAAATAATGTTCTCCCTTCGCTAAAAATGTAAAAACAAACAAAAAAGCCGCACTTGAGAGGATACACTATTTGGTCCAAGGTCACAAAACTGATACATGGTGTGTGAACCACCTGACTGCAGAGCCTGAATGCTCTCAACTGCTAGTCACCAAATTTTCCCAAAAACTCTACAAGCGACATATTTCCCACCCCATTAAGAAAGACAAACTGAGGATCAGAAAGAGTAATCACCTGCCTAAATCACAAAGCTAGCAAACGGCAAGAGACTGGACTCCCAAATCCAGGACCACCGCCCCCAGCCTCCCCACCCCCCGAACCCAAACCAGTGAACTCACCTCAAACTCTCGGATGTAGGGCGCAATGCCACAGTAAGGTTGATTGTGGTGTTTTTCATGGGGCAATTTCTCCAGGGGTGGCAGATATGGGATGGGGTCACGGGGAGCAAAAAGGGCCAGAAGGTTGGGCGGCAGGAACTGAGTCATCTCGCCAAGTCTGAGAGCAAAAGCGAACCAGCCTTATGTCAGGTTAAGCCGCTAGAGATCAAACCCCTACAATCCCTTCACTCCCCAGAAAAGAGGGTAATAGGGGCAAGGCCTCTGCATTCAAACAGTTTCTAAGGGCACAGTGACCCTATGTCACCCAGAAAAGCAGTAAATCTGAATGAGAAAAGCAAGTTCTTGGAAGAGAGCTTGCGGGCCGGGGGGGGGGGGGGGGGGGGGGGGGGGGGGGGGGGGGGGCAAGGCCTGTAAAAGAAACGAAGACTGAAAAAGGCCTTCTGAGTAGTTAAGTCTCAGAATCCTGAGCAAAGTAGCTGTGGGGTTGAGAGGTTCCCTGGAGGCTTATGAGGGGAATCAAGGAACCTGGCGAGAGCGGTCTAGAGCAGTGGCGGCTGGTGGTCCCCTACGCGGGAGAACAAGGCAAAGGTCGCAGGAAGTCTCCAATCAGCCGGAGAGGCTCATCATTAGGAAAACCCTCGAGCCAGAGGCTTGTGGGTAATAAATCTAGGCCCCCCAAAGGCGAAAGGAATTATGGGTAAGGGTCTAGGACGCCGCGGAGACGGGGAAGAAAAAAGGCAACACACCGCAAGGGCCTGTGGGTAAAGGGACAGCGGGAGGGCTGTAGAAAGAGGGCCTCAGTACCCAAAGGACTCTGGGTAAGGGGTGCAGAAAGGTGCTGTGGCTGTGGTGGTGGCGCGGGAGGGGGCCCGGCCGCGGGGAAGAGACCAGGGGCTTATCGGTAGCAGCCCCGCACCCGGTAAGGCCACTCAGTCACACTCACCCGCCGCGCGGCGCCCTCCTCGACCTGGAGACGGTTCGGGGACTCGCGGCGGCTGCGGCGGCCCCTCAGCAGTAGGGACTATTGCTCTGGCTTCGACTCCAGCGGCGTCCACGTCCGTGTGCCTTCGTCGCCCTCCCAGCGCGCGCACCAGGCCGCTGCCGAGGAGCCCGCGCGGCCACGGCTCGCGACAGGAGCAAGAGGTGGAACCGGTCTCAAATCCCTCCGCCGCCACACTGCGCACGCGCCGCGCGAGTCGCGAACTACCAACACACAGGGACCCGGCGCGCCGACGTGAACAGTGCGCAAGCGCGAGGCTACTGCCCCGCCTTCGGGCACCTTAAAATCCTTTGCCGCGGCAGACTGAACCCCGCAGTGCGCACGCGCGTTCCATGGCAAGCATTGCCCCCTTCACCTCGCGATTTGGACTCCAACCGCTTCTGTTCGCGAGACTCTTTTCGATGCTCCGCCCCATTCCCCTAACACACTTCCCGGATATTTCGCGCATGCGTATACCAAGTAGCGTGATGTACCCCTCCGCTTCTGGCAAAGAGTCCCTATGTGAACAGTGTGGTAACTTTGATGTTTCACATATTAAATCGATAACTGTTCCCTGAGTACCTGCTGTATACTAGGCACTGTTTGGGCTGTGGGAGTACAGCACGTGACTAGAGCAAAGTCTTTTCCTTCTTGGATCTTACATCGTATGGCAGAGCAATAAAGGCATTTAAAAGAATAAATATAATTTCTGATAGTGGTCTGTATGATGAAGAAAAATAGAGCCGAGTAAGGGGATAAGCAGTGGAAGCAGGACTATTTTATTTTGTTAAAGATTTTATTTATTTATTTTTATGGGGAGGGAGAAAGACCTGGAGAGAAACATCAATGTGTGGTTGCCTCTGGAGCGCCCCCCACTGGGGACCTGGTCCACAACCCACGCATGTACTGACTGGAAATCAAACCCAGACCCTTTGGTTCTCAGGCTGGCACTCAATCCACTGAGCCACACCAGCCAGGGCTGGGGCTATTTTAGAAAGAGTGTTAATGGAAATCTTTATGGGAGAGGTGACATTTGAACAAAGATATGGACAGGGTTAACAGCAAGTGCAAAGGCTCTGATTTAGGACGGATGGCGGGGATCCCACTTTGGCCATGAGATCAGAGCGCTAGCAGCCATGTTATTTAGGGCCCTGTACTCCCATAAGGTGTTAAAAAATTTTTTTAACAAGTAGTGTTTTGAAAATTTTTTTTATGTATTAAGAGAAACATGGATTTGTTCCACTTAATTGATGCATTCATTGATTCATTCTTGTATGTGCCTTGACCACTGATCCAACCTTGATCCCTGGCATGTGAGGACGATGCTCTAACCAGTTGAGCTACATGGTCAAGGCAGGAATTAAATATTGTATTTTAAATTTTGTGCGTAGATTCACTTGCCTATTTAATACTTACACACTAATAATACCTACAGAAATTATTATAAAATTCAAATGACTATTTTTGTGATTCAAGAAACATATAAGAGCACATACTTGTGAAAACATTTTGACATATTTGCTTTATTCAGGTATGTACTTGGAACTTCGCACTAGTTTTTTGGTGTTTTTCTGTAATTCTAAAGTTATTGAAAAATAAAAAATTTAAAGAAAATAAAACCAACCGTGCCTTGATAATGTCTCTTTTTCTATACAATTTGAAAGGAAATTGCTGCAGCACATCACCTCTAAATGCTTCAACATATATCTTCTTTTTTTTTTTAAGATTTTATTTATTTATTTTTGGAGAGAGGGAAAAAGAGAGGGAAACATCAGTGTGTGGTTGCCTTTCATACGCCCCGCACTGGGGACCTGACCGGCAACCCAGGCATGTGCCCTGACTAGGAATTGAACCGATGACCCTTGGTTTACAGGCCTGTGCTCAATTCACTGAGCTACACCAGCCAGGGCCATGTTCTAAGAGTAAAGACATTCTCCTAAATAACCACAAAATTATTTTCACCCCTAAAAAAGTTTAACCGACTCCTATTCAGATTCTCCCAGTCGACCCAAGAATATTTTATTTTAAGTCAAACCAGGAGCTAATCGAGGTTCACACATTGTATTTGGTTGTCATGTCTCCTTAGTGTGTTTTAATTTACAGGCAACACACAGACACACGTGCACACTCTTTTCCTCCATGACGTCATTGATGTTTCCGAGTTCAGACCAGCTTCCAGTAGGACGGCCCCCACTGTCTGATTGTCTCCTGTTGTTCCATTTGTCCCATGCCCCTGTTTTGCCTGTAAAAGGGACAATATCATGGAGTTCACATTGCATCACATCCGGAGGTGTGTAATGTCATACGGTCCCACCATTAGGATGCTGAGTTTGGTCAGCTGTCAAGGACCTAACTGCCAGATCTGTCCTTGTAAAGGTGCATTTTCTCCTTACCCATCTCAGCAGTGAGACCTCTCCACTCTGCAAACCTTCTGTTCCCGACTGGTACTGTCACAGCCGCTGCTGATCCTTGCCTGAACCACGTGTTAGTTACATGGGGCAGAGGGAAGATTTCCTTGGAAACGAAATAGAAAGTAACTCGAGTATTTTGACCAGGACAACACACGTAATTTACTCATTTAGAGATTTTATTTATTTATTTTTAGAGAGAGGGGAAGGGAGGAAGAGGAGGGAAACGTCAACGTGTGGTTGCCTCTCATGCGCCCCCTACTGGGGACCTGGCCTGCAACTCAGGCTTGTGCCCTGACTGGGAACTGAACCAGCGGCCCTTTAGTTTCGACGCTGGCGCTCAATCCACTGAGCCACACCAGCCAGGGCCCATAATGTATGTGTTTAAAAGATCACTTCGGTTAAACTAGCATTACTTTAAATGTGTTTCTTTAGAAAATAAATACAGGTTATAAATGAAAAGAAAAAAGAAAAAGAGATCACTTCAATGGCTACGGACAGAAAAAATGCAGGGAAGGGGCTTCAGGGACAACAGGGAGACGGTCAGGAGTCTGCAGTTTCCGGGGAAGAGATGGTGGCTTGGACCAATGTGGTAGGGGTGGGGCAGGAAGGAGCGGTGGGGTTCGGGACGTACTGTGAAGGCCAAGTGCACTTATTCGGTTGCAATAGGAGTGAAATTAGAGTGTACATAAAAAATGTGAAGTTAAAAATAACTCCTAGAGGAGGGACCCCAGATTAGATTTTAAATCCCAAAAGACAATATTCATGGGAAACTGGTGTCATTCAAATAAGGTACAGTATTACTGGTTAATCAGATTATATTGATGTCAATTTCCTGACAAATAACTAACTGTACTACAGTTATGTAAGAAGTTGACATTGGTGGAAGGTGGCTGAAGGTTATATGGGAACACTGTACAATTTTTGCAACTTTTTTATAAGTCCAAAATGACTTTTCTTTTTTTAAGATTTTACTTATTTACTTTTAGATAGAGGGAAGGGAGGGAGAGAGAGAAACATCAATGTGTGGTTGCCTCTCATGCGCCCCCTACTGGGGACCTAGCGTGCAACTCAGGCATGGGTGCTCTGACTGGGAATCGAACCGTCGACCCTTTAGTTCACAGGCCAGGGCTCAATGCACTGAGCCACAACAGGTAGGGCCCAAAATCATTTCAAAATAACAAGTTTAAAGGAAACTTTAAAATTAAGCTAATCTTCCCTTAATAAAAATAAATCTCATACTTAGATTTGTACATGAGCTGCCGGATCATTGATGGTGCTATTGATACAGAAAGGGGAGACGAGGCAGGCCGGGGTGACTGAGGAGTTGTAGTCTTGGACATTCGGACAGGCCCGCTGGATGCTCACGGGCAGCTGTGGGGTTAAAGGTTGGGATGCATGGCAATCTCAGAGGAGTTTCGGGCTGGAAATCTAGACCTACGGAGTCACTGGCATGCAGGTGGTATTTGAACCCATGTGACTGACAAACTCACCTAGGAGGTGAGAGGAGACGGAGACGGGAAAAAGTCTGAGGACTGAGTCCCAAGGTGCTCCAGCATTTAGAGCTCAGATAAAGCAAGAGAAATTAGCAACAGAGACTGAGTAGGAAGGAAAAGTGGGGGAATGGGGTGTCCAGGAAGCCAAAAAGGAAAGTACTTCAAAAAAGAGGCAGCCCTGCCTGGCTGTCTCGGATGGTTGGAGCATCATCCCGTACACCAAAAGGTTGTGGGTTTGATCCCTGATAGGGGCACATCCTAGAAATTGATGTTTCTCTCTCTCTCATTTTCTCAAATCAATAAAGATTTTTAAAAAATAAAAATTATTTTTCACTCTGGCTGTGGCGGCTCAGTGGATTGAGTGCCAGCCTGTGAACCAGAGGGGCGCCGGTTCGATTCCCAGCCTAGGGCACTTGCCTGGGTTGCAGGCCATGTCCCCAGTAGGGGCGCACGAGAGACCGCCACACATTGGTGTTTTTCTCCCTCTCTTTCTCTCTTCCTTCCCTTCTCTAAAATAAATAAATAAAATCTTTAAAAATATATATAAATAAATAAAAATTATTTTAAAAAGGAGGCAGCAGACCAAGAAAGGGAGGCAGTGTTTACTGTGTCCAATGCTGCTGAAGAATGCCTAAAAGGTCGGAACTGAGATTTGGCAGCCACAGGTTACGGTGAAGCAGAGACTTCCGGTAGGGACATTCTTTAGAGAATCTTTGGTACAAAGGGAGCAGAGAGCGGTAACAGTAGCAGCATAGGGGAGCAGCGTTGAGGAAGGTTTTTGGGGTTTTTTTAAAAATTTTATTTCTTTATTTTTAGACAGAGAGGAAGGGAGGGAGAGAAACATCAATGTGCAGGGACCTGGTCCGAAATCCAGGCATGTGCCCTGACTGGGACTCGAACCAGCGACCCTTTGGTTCTCAGGTTGGGGCTCAATCCACTGAGCCACACCAGCCAAGGCAAGGAGGAAGGTTTTTGGGGTTTTTTTTGATAAGATAGAAGAGATACTAAGATGGAAAGTCTTATAACACAATCGCTGATGGCAAAAATTTAACCACACGACTATCATACACCCCGGAAAGCCCACTGTTGGCGACTCAGGGACCGAAAAACTTGTGTTCACACAAAAACATGTACAAGGATATTCACATCAGCTTCATTCAACATCACCACGAATGAAGTGTGGTGTTTAAGCCCTTTGTACAGTGAATAGACAAAGAAACGGGCGTCCGCCCCTGCCTTGGGATGCTGCCGAGAACTAGGAAGAACAGAATGGCTACATACAGTCGGAGTGGACCTTCACAGCCCTGTGATGAGTGAAAGAAGCCAAATTCAAAGGCTTCATACTTAGGATTTCATTTATTTGACATTCTGGAAGCGGGACCAAAGGAGAGAAGAGCGGGCAGTAGTTTCCAACAGCTGCAAGGAGGGGCACTGGCTACAAAGGGAAGGAGGGAGCTTTGCAGTGACCAGACTGCCGTCTATTTTGATTGCTGTGCCCTTACGCGACTGTATTCACTCGCCGAGGCTCCCAGAAGTGCGCACTGTACAGGGTAAATTTTATTGTGTGTGAATTAAACCTTGATACACCTGACAGAACGAAAGAGAGGGTTCCCCCAAATATTCATTAATACAAGAGGGGAAATAATAACTTTACAGTGGAGAGACCCAGCAGACCCTACTCTAAGCCAGTGATTAAAGTGGACTCACTTTTGAAAAGACATATCAGCCTTGTCTAGTGTGGCTCAGTGGGCTGGGCAGCATCCCACAAACCAAAAGGTCGCTGGTTTGATTCCCGGTCAGGGTACATGCCTGGGTTGCGAGCTAGGTCCCCGGTTGGGGGTGAGAGGCCACCAATCGATGTTTCTCTTCCTCCCTTCCCCTCTTTGTAAAAATAAATAAGTAAAATCTTTTTACAAAGGAAGAAGCCCCAGCTGGTGTAGCTCAGTGGACTGAGGGCCAGCCTGCGAACCAAAGGGTCGTGGGTTTGATTCCCAGCCAGGGCACAGGCCTGGATTGTGGGCCAGGTCAGGTCCCTGGTTGGGGGGCACACAGGAGGCGACCACACGTTGATGTTTTTCTCTGTCTCTCTCTCTCCCTCCTTTCCTGTCTAAAAATAAATAAAATCTTAAAAAAAAAAAAAAGGAAGAAGACATATGATCCTCATGCCCCCGATATGATGTCATGAAAAGGGAACCTCACCTCTGAGGCAATCTTACTTTCCCCCTAGAAAGAACTCTATAATCTCCCAAGTCTTCCGCGTGGGCAGAGCTCGGGGTGGGGGTGAAGGTGGGAGCTGGGGTAGCCGGGCCGAGGCAGGAGTGCTTCCAAGGTGGCTTGCTCACATGAGCCAGAGCCCTCGCCATCTGACCCGCAGAGCTGTCCCAAGGCAAACAGTGGGATGGAAAGTTGCCTTTTATGTCCTCACCTCGGAAATCACGTGGCTTTCCTTCCGAGGAGACAGTCTGTTGGTCAAGGGAGTTCTCAAAAGCGGGGGAGGGAGGGGGTGGCGCGGCGTGGACTCCTCTAGATACAGTGTGGCTAGGTTCTGGATTACCTTGTAAAACAAGAAATACGATCCTTTTGGGAAAAGCTAACCCAATGCCCGCTGGGTCTTAGCAGGATCTTGGATGGGACTACTGGAATTACTAAGCATTATGACAGCGTTTTAGACTGACGGATAGGCAGCCATGATCAGGAATCTTCCCTGACAGAGCAGGAGAGGTCCAGAAGGGAAAGAGGGGTTCATTAGGGAAGGATGGGAAGGGGCGACCATGGACTGCTTGGGTTTCAAAGGAGCTGAGGGACGGAGTATTACCTGGAAGTGGCGAGGAGGAACACTCACCTCCAGGCTCAGTGGTAGGTGGGTGTAAGGGGCAGGGCCGCAGGGAGGAGGCAGGGGTCAGTTCACAGAGTTCAGTGGCCTTGGAAATGAGAGAAAAAAAGGGGAAAGGAAGGAGCAGAGACCAGAGAGAAGGGGAGAGAAAAGACCAGAGAGATGGGGGGACAGAGATCCAGAGACCAAGGAGGGTCAAGGACCATGAAAGACAGTGACAGACGATACAGAGAGAGGGAGAAGAGAGACCCAGAGAGCAGGACACAGAAATCCAGATGAAGAGTGACAGAGCATCCTAGAAAGAAATCACGAACAGGAAGAGAAAGTAAGTGCGGGGATTCGCAGGGAGAATAACCTTTACTGTCTCTCTCCACTTGCCCAGCAGAGGGCGCCCGGGACCGCATTCCCCAGGAGTCCAGGTGACCAATTCCCCCCCACACCCCACCCCCGGTCTCGCCAAGCCCAACCGATGGAGCTATTTTTACGCGATGTCACAGGACACCAGTGGCTGCAAGGCCATCCTCTGTCTGTCCTTTGGTCCCTTCGAGTGACCCTGCGACGTCTCCCCAGCCCATCCCCACCTGTTCCTGGCAGGCTCTGCTGCCTTTGGCATCATTCAAAGCTATAGAGCTCACATCTCCCTGGTTCTCAGCATATCTGGCAAAGAACCCAGGTGGAGACCCGGGGAGAGACCCTAGGAGGGCACCGGGTGAGGGGTGCATATGCTCGTGGTTTGCGGCTGCTGGAGGGTCCCAAGACCAGGCAACCACCGGCAAGACAGTGGTGGAGCAGACCTAAGAGTGATGGTCAGAGAGATTCAGGGAGATGACTCCAGAGACCCTGAGTCCTCCAGAGGCCCTGAGACAGAGACTAGTAGTAATTCAGGGAAAGAAAAAGACCCAAAAGGGCGCCCCAGAGAAACCCACAGACAGAGGTCCATACAGAAGACTAAGAGAGAATGAGAGGGAAGAGACCCAGAAAAATAAGCAGAGAAATCCCGGCAGAGGGGAGAGACCGAGAAGAAGGGACACAATAGGTAAACAGAGACAGACTCCAGAGAAACAAGATTCAAAACAAAGAGATTGGGGACACCAAGACAGAGTCCCCCAGGACGGCAAAACTCAGAGATAGTCGCCACATAAAAACACTCAGAGATACATCCCTGACGGGGACCCAAATCAAGGCCAAAGCCAGATGCGGAGAATGAGAAAAATAGGTGGAAATTTGTGACTCCAAGAGAGGGTCTCAGATACTCATTTAAAAGAGAGACAGACAGACGGACGGACGGACAGACGAGGGAGAAACATGGAAACCCGGAGTGCCACAGGACAGAGATCCTGGGCTGAGGAAAGACGGAGGGAAAGGGGGCCAGAAAGCGGAATAGACGGGGAGAAAGCGTAGCTCGCCGGTGGCTGGCGGGGAAAGGCAGGCGCCCCGGCAGAGGGCGCACGGCTACCCTCTGCCCCGCCGGGGTCACGGCGCCCCCTCCCCCGCGCCCTGGCCGGAGGGCTGGGCTATTTTTACGCGTGGACATCGGACACCAGGCTGGGGCGGCGGCGGCGGCGGCCGAGGTGGGGCCGGGACGGGTCGGGCGTCGGGGCCACACGTCCGTCCGCGGGTCGCCGGGGCTGCGCGCGCCATGGAGCCGCGGTGCCCGCCGCCCTGCGGCTGCTGCGAGCGGCTGGTCCTCAACGTGGCCGGGTTGCGGTTCGAGACGCGGGCGCGCACCCTGGGCCGCTTCCCAGACACGCTGCTCGGGGACCCGGCGCGCCGCAGCCGCTTCTACGACGGCGCGCGCCGCGAATACTTCTTCGACCGGCACCGGCCCAGCTTCGACGCCGTGCTCTACTACTACCAGTCCGGCGGGCGGCTTCGGCGGCCGGCGCACGTGCCGCTCGACGTCTTCCTGGAGGAGGTGGCCTTCTACGGGCTGGGCGCGGCGGCGCTGGCGCGCCTGCGCGAGGACGAGGGCTGCCCGGTGCCGCCGGAGCGGCCCCTACCCAGCCGCGCCTTCGCGCGCCAACTCTGGCTGCTCTTCGAGTTCCCCGAGAGTTCGCAGGCCGCGCGCGTGCTCGCCGTCGTCTCTGTGCTCGTCATCCTCGTCTCCATTGTCGTCTTCTGTCTCGAGACGCTGCCCGATTTCCGCGACGAACGCGACAAGCCGCTAGCCGCGGTGGCTGCCGCGGGACCGGTGAGGAGGCGAGGCCTCCGTGGAGAGAGAGGCGGGGCCTCAGTGGAGAGAGGCGGGGTTTGCGAGGAGATGGGCGGAGAGCATGGGGGCCTGGCCAATCAAAATCAGATTAAGGGCCCGAGGGAGGCGGGACCTATCAGGAAGTTAGGGTCTGGCTTGAGTGGGCGGGGCATTGGGGGGTCTGGTGGGAGGACCCGAACATTCAAAGGTGAGACAAGGGGCTTTGAGGAATGAGCAACCAACCCAGGGACAGGGCCTGTCAGGGAACTCCACCATTAAAATATGGGGGCGCTGAAGGTATCATTTTAAGTGGGCGGGGCCTGAGGGTCTGAGTAAGAAGGACCTGCCCTATCAGAAGCTAGGTGAGAAACCTGGCTTGAGGAGGGCAAGAGAGGGGTACAAGTACATTAAGAAATCAAAGCTGGGGATGAGAGGAGAGCCTGCAAAATGTGGGGCCTGTGAGGGAAGGATGGCCTGGAGGTAGCGAGAGTCGGGCCTGAAGAAAGCGGCTGAGGGAGCTGGGACAGAGTGGTGGGTCCTAAGGGCTAGAGTAGGAGGAATCCATCACAAAGAAAGTTGGGCTTTGAGCTGTGAGAGGAGGGGCCCCGAGGTCTGGTAGGCAGAAGGGTCTTTAACCATTCTAGTCTGGCTGGGTTTGGTTTGGGAGGGCAGGCCACAAGGAAGTGGGGCTGCATCAGGGACCCTCCCTGCCTTGAAAACTAATGCTGGAGGAAGGTTTGGAATGGATGAGGTGGAACCTTGCTCAAGCATCATTTCCAGGGGCCCCACCAGTGAAGGATGAGGGACCACAGAATCAGCCGTCCCTGGAGTCCTGGGAAGGAGTTTATGACAGCTGGGTCACTGGTGGCCTCGGGAACGGCAGCTGATGACCAGTTTGTAGATCAGTAGTTGGATATTTAAACAACGAACATGGTCATTCCAGGGTGTCCCAGCCCTGGTGAGGCCCTCCCTGAACCCCTTCTTTCTTGCAGTTCCCCAGCCGGCTGAATGGCTCCAGCCCTGTACCTGGACCCCCAGCTCGCACGCCCTTCGATGACCCGTTTTTTGTGGTGGAGACGCTGTGCATCTGTTGGTTCTCCTTCGAGCTGCTGGTGCGTCTGTTGGTTTGCCCAAGCAAGACAGTCTTCTTCAAGAACGTGATGAACCTCATTGATTTCGTGGCCATTTTGCCCTACTTTGTGGCCCTGGGCACCGAGCTGGCCCGGCAGCGGGGCGTGGGTCAGCCCGCCATGTCACTGGCCATCCTTCGAGTCATCCGACTCGTGCGCGTCTTCCGCATCTTCAAGCTGTCCCGGCACTCAAAGGGCCTGCAGATCTTGGGCCAGACGCTTCGGGCCTCCATGCGTGAGCTGGGCCTCCTCATCTTCTTCCTCTTCATCGGTGTGGTCCTCTTCTCCAGCGCCGTCTACTTTGCTGAGGTCGACCGGGAAGACTCCTATTTCACCAGCATCCCTGAGTCCTTCTGGTGGGCGGTGGTTACCATGACTACCGTGGGCTACGGAGACATGGCTCCGGTCACCGTGGGCGGCAAGATAGTGGGCTCTCTGTGTGCCATCGCCGGCGTGCTGACCATTTCCCTGCCCGTGCCGGTGATCGTCTCCAACTTCAGCTACTTTTACCACCGAGAGACAGAGGGCGAAGAGGCGGGGATGTACAGCCATGTGGACACGCAGCCCTGTGGCCCGCTGGAGGGCAAGGTCAATGGGGGGCTGGTGGATGGAGAGGTGCCTGAGCTGTCACCTCCGCTCTGGCCGCCCCCTGGAAAACACATGGTCACTGAAGTGTGAGGGAGAGTTGAGGACCTCACATTTCCAGGGATGGAGGGAGGGGCCAAAGGGAAGGTCAGGGGGAGGGGGAGGGGTTTAGGAAGAACTAGGTTAAGTGGCAATGAGCCGAGGAACGCTGAATCTTACTGGGTCCTGAGTTGTGGTCTGGTACTCCTGTAGGTACCTCCTTAGGTGGCAGTGAATGGCGGTGGGTTATTTTGAGCCGAGGGAGAGGCAGCATCGGTTTCTTTTGTGTTGGGTTTTGCAAGGCCGTGGAGCCTTGGGGGTAGCATTGAAATAGAGCTGGTCACGTAGTTTTTGTGCGTTTCTTTGTTCTCCGTCGGGCTGGGCTGGGTTGGGTCGGGTTGTGGGTCTGGCTGAGTCTTGTCCAGCTGCCTCATGCAGGATTCTGTGGGTTTTACGAGTCCCCTAGGGCCAAGGTGGGTTAAGTGGGGTGGCCACCCAGGGCATTGTTGGGACTGATGGCGTGCTTGTGCATGGGGTTACGGAGTTGAGACACGTTGGAAACTGTGTGGCCTTGTGATTCTTCTAGGGCTGTGTTATTTTAGGTTCTGTGAACTTGTGAGTCACGTAGAAATACGCAGAGTCAAGGGGTAGAATGTGAGCTTTCTAGGTCACGTTAGCATCAGGTGGGTGGGAATGTCTGAGCATAGGAGTCTCTCAGGGTGCTGTTGATTGAGTCGTGTAGAGTTATGTGGCGGGACCTTTTTCGGGGTACAGGGACCTGAGCCGTATTGAGTTGTAGGAGTGTGGGAGTCTCAGAGGGCCGGTTCCTAGGGCCAGGCCGAGGTGAGTTGCCCTGAGTTTGCCATCGTGGGTCTGGTAGGAATGTTGGGTTGAGTTGGCCTGTATGTGTGAACTCCGCAGGGCCATGTGGGTTTGTTCTGGATGGCATGGTGGCATCAGCACCCCCAGAGATATCGGCAACTGGGGGGGGCAACTGTGTATCAGCGAGCGAATGTGCTGTGGTCGAGTCTGGGAGACAGACTGAACCGGACGCCCCTGTTTATTGTGCACACCTGCTTCACTTTGCCGTGGAAACCCTCTTGCTAGCTGCCCTCGCCTGCAGTTTGACTTCCAGACATGGACCTCAGAGTCACCAGGGAAGGCAGAAGGAGGGAGACACTGTCTGCACTTTGTCCAGACATGGTGGGGGGACAGAAGCCCAGAGGAAAGGCCCAGAGACCTGGGGAAGGACAGAGACTCGGAGAAAGAGAAAGAAACCCAGAGCAGAGGGAGAAAGACAACAGGAGCGAGCAGGTGAGACTCAGAAAGGAGGAGACAAAGACCCAGAGGGAAGGGGGCAGAAACCCAAATCAAGAAGGAGACAGAGACCAAGAGTGGGGGATGGAGACCCAGAGGCGGGTGTCAGACACCCGGAGAGAGAGAGGCAGACCAGAGTGCCTGAGAGAAGGAGAACCAGAGAAGAAAACGGCAGAGCAAAGTCAGTGCCGCTGAGCCCAAGAGAGACGCAGTCTCCATGCCACAGAATCCCAAACAGGGGCCTGCCGCCCCATCTTCCCATGCCCCAGGAATGCTGTCAGACAAACTGGGGAGAAACCTGAGTCTTAAGAGCATGAGAGTGGCTTTCCAAGGTCAGGCAGCCCGTCACTGTCACCAGGAGCCAGGGCTTGTGGCAGACTGCCTGACCCCACGTGTCTTCGTCAGCCTGCCGGTATGCGCAGGACCTCCTGAGTCCAAACAGCCCCACAAACAAGGAAACTGAGGCTCGGAGGGGAAGCTGATACCCAAGGTCACAAAGCCAAACGTTGTCTGGGGTCTTTCGGTACAGAGGGCGTTTGGAGGAAGGAGAGGGGGAGGGGCGGAGGATGGGGAAATCGCTAACACATGGAGGACTTCCTACGTGCCAGGCGTCATTCAGATACTTTACTCATATTAATTTATTAAAACCCCAGTGGTTTACAGAGTGTGGTTGTCGTTGTTGTTATTTTTAGCAATAACAACCCCCCCTTTTTTCTTGATCAAATGAAATCTTACTTAGAGGCACCGGGCTGACCCATCAGAAGGGAACTGGTGACTCAGAATGCAGGGAGACGCTCAGTGTGGCACCCCTGATTTAATCCAACTACGTTTTTACGCAGAGAGAGAGAAGGTACAGACGGTGGGAAGAGTCTGATAAAGGTCGGAAATAATGTAACCTTTAGGTTGTCACTTCTCTCGGGAATGGAGAGAAAGGCCCACCGGGAGACAGACCCCCTCAATGGTGACAGACCCCGCAGAGTCTTGGAGGCAGGCGCAGAGCACAGCACAGAGAGACCCGAAGGGGTGGAGACACAGGAGGACAGGAGCCAAGGCCCACGGAGAGGACAGGACAGGGACCGAGGCGAAGAGAGACACTCACAGGGAGGGAGCAGGAGAGAGGAGGGCAGCAGACTAGGAGAGGGTCAGAGACCCAGGGGAAGGACGAAGACCCACAGGATGGGGGGAGAGCCAGAGGGGAGGTGTCAGAGAGAGGGGGACAGAGACGGGGTGGGGGGTAAAGAGACCCAGAGAGAGAGGAAAGGAGATCCAGCGAAAAGGGGGGAGAGGCTGGGAAGAGGGGGGTAAAGAGACCCAGAGAGAGGGGGACAGAAACTATTGCCCAGTAACTCCTCTTGCTAACTCTCCTGTGCCACCCAGTCGGAGCCCGGGAGTTACACAGACTACCTCTGGCAGGAGGGGGACATGCTGGGTGCTCAGGGTTGAGGAGAGGGTTGGAGAGGTCAGGGAGGTGACTCCACTGGATACTCAAAGCCTGGGAAGCGCCCCTCCCCCACCCCGATACACAACTGTGGCTGCATTATGTGTTGTCTTGGCTGAGATGAGGAAGAGGAGAGGGGAACACCCTAATCCAGGGACACCCTTCCTGCCACCTTGCCATGCTATATTTAGGAGGGAGGGGTATGGGATGCCCTCCCCCCAGAAGGCAAGTGTCAACTTCCCTCCTGAAAATAACTCCGGGCTGGAGGGGTGTGAAGCCCTGAGATGGGACTGTCCCAGCCTCCAGAGCCCATGTCCCCCTCTAGGGTCTCTGTCTGTCTGTCTGGGTCTCTGTCCCCCTTCTGGGCTCTGGCCCCTTCTCTCCAGGTGTCTGCCTCCTGTCTATGGGTCTGTGTCTTCTCTCTCTCTCTGGCTTTCTGTCTCCCTCTTTCTCTTGGACTCTGTCCCCTTTTCCTCTCCGTTTCTGTGCCTTTTACCCGTCTCTCTTCGCCTGTCACTGCTCACTTTCTCTAAGGTCATTTTGTTCCCGAACTACGTCTATCTCCGAGTCCTATAATACCTTGACTTTCTCTTATCTGAGCTCAGGACAAGACCCTCTCCCCAGTCCCCACCCAGGAAATTCCAGGAGAGAAGCCTACGTGGGAGAGCCCCCCGCATCCACTGTCTCCCCGGCCTGGGGCCTTATCACTGCCCAAGCCCAGCTGGTTAATGTCTGGCCTGGAGCTCCTGGGAAAGTGAGAATGAGGACAGAGGGTGGGAATCTGCCTGGGGATTGACACTTCACTGGCAAAAGAATGCAAAGGAATCTCAGGCCCAGACTCCCGGGTCCGAGGGAGGAGGGGCTGGGGGCTCGGACTCCTGGGTCTGAGGAAAGAGGGGGCTGGGGGGGCCCGGATTCCTGGATCTGAGGGAGGAGGCGCTGGGTGGGGGGTCTCCTCACTCCCGGTCCGAGGGAGGAGGGGCCGGGGGCCCGGACTCCTGGGACCGAGGCGGGCGGAGGGCTGAGAGAGCCGGGCCGGGCTTCCGAGGTCCCGGCCCGCGTGTGGAAGGCGGGATCCCCCGGCCCCTCCTCCGCCGTCGGGCGCCGCCCCGCCCCCGACCCCGGCCCTCCCGAGCGAGCGCAGCGAGGAGCCGGCGGGCGAGCGCGCGTCCCTGCAGCCGACAAGCAGGAGGAGGAGGCGCCGCCGCGCCAGGGGCAGCCGAGGGAGCCGAGGAGGGCGCCCCAGGTAAGAGCCTCGGCGCCTCCTCCTGCGGGATTCCGGCGTCCGGGTCGCCCTGCCCCCGGGTAGGGAGGGACGTGGGCGGGGCCGGCGGGGGCGGGGCTTGGCGGAGGAAACTGAGGCAGGAGAGAAACCTCCCAGAGGAGCGGCAGCTTCCCCTAGCTGGGTCTCCGGGGTCCGGACCCTCAGCCCGAATCTCCTGGGAGTCCGTGTTTCTGAGTGCCTGGGGAGGAGGGGCCCTGGACTCCAGAACTGCTGGGTCTGAGGGAGGAGGGATTCGGGGGCCTGGACTCCTGCCTCTGAGGGAGGGGGCAGGGGGTCTGGACTCCAAGGGACCAGGCAGCCGAGACCCAGGACTCCCGGTCTAAGGGAAGAGGCAGCTGGGGACCTACACTCCTGGTCCCGAGCGCGCCCCTCTTCACACCCCACCTTCCCACTCCCCATCTCCCAGCCAGGGCAGGCAGCCTCTCCAGGTATGTGCAGCCGGAGTCTTGGACGGGCCCTGGCCTGTCCTGTGTGGGGAAAACATTCCAGGAAGCAGCCTCGGGGACCCAGGGCTTCTTGAGTGTGGGCCCTCAGGTACCCGGGTGTCCAGACCAGCCCCACCCCCACCCTGTCTGAGAGATGAATGGGCCGAGGGGGATGTAATCTTTTCCAGCCTCTCCCCTCCCTTCTCCTCCCCCATCTGCTTTCGATCGCAGCCAGGGGCCATCACCTGGGCAGGGAAGGGGGCCTCTGGAAAGGGGGCGTGGCCTTGACTCTTGGGTACCCTACACTTTAAAGAAGAACCCTGGAAGGGGAGCGTCAGGGGTTCAGGCCCCTTCTCCCACCTGCCTATATAACCTGCCGCTTCCCTTCTTCCCCTAGGTAGTTGCCCCCTCCCTCTACTGAGATGTCAGGAAGGAGGGGGCCACCTGTGTCCCCTACCGGGGCCCCCTGGAGCCTGGGGGCCCCCAGCCCGGAAGCTCGGAGGTGGAGTAGGTGCTGACAGGTCTGGTAACCGCCCTTTCCCAGAACCACAGGCTCCCAGAGTGTTGTAGAGAAAACGCAGTATATCCACACCTCCGCCGGCATCTCCCAGCCCCAGGTCAATTTCACCGCCAGGGAAACTGAGGCCCTGTCTGATTTTTCTTGCCTTGTGAGTGGCAGTCCTGAGCCAAAGTTAGGTCACCCTAGAACTCCAGAACTGGCCTTTCTCAGTTTCGGAACCTCAGACCTACTCCAGGCTGTAGGACTTAGGGTCCCTTGGGGTCACAGAGGCAAGATGCCAGAGTGCAGTCACTCAGACCGGCTTCCAGTTCTGGCATTCACTGGCTGTGTGACCTGGTACAAGCTGCTAACCTCTCTGAGCCTGTATTTCCCCAATTGTTGGCTATTACTAGTAACGGTAGCAGAATAATTATAGTTAGTAGTAGCAATAGTAATAGAATAATCTGCAAGGTGGGCATTATCCAATCCTAGGACATAGGGTCCCCTGAGGTTCTGGAACAAAGCCCTCCCCACCCCCACCCCGTGGTTCTGGCATGCAGGCCCCCCTCAGTTGTTACCCTCTTCTCTAACTCCAGGTTTCCTCTCCCCCCACAGGTGTTCAGCGAGATGCTCCCCCACCCCTCATGGTCCCTCCCCATCCTGCTCCTCAGCCTCCTTCCCTGTGCCCCAGTGGAACCCCATCCCCCGCCCTCGCCACTGCCCCCATTTCCAGCCCCTGAGTGGGACCTCTTGTCTCCCCGAGTAGTGCTGTCCAAGGGCACCCCTGCGGGCCCCCCTCTGCTCTTCCTGCTGGAGGCCGGGGCCTTCGGGGAGCCCCCGGGCAGCCCCGCTAACCGCACTCGGCGAGGGGTGAGCGAGACAGCACCAGCAAGTCGCCGGGGGGAACTGGCTGTGTGCGATGCAGTCAGCAGCTGGGTGACAGACCGCCGGACGGCTGTGGACCTACGTGGGCGCGAGGTGGAGGTGCTGGGCGAGGTGCCTGCGGCTGGCGGCAGTCCCCTCCGCCAGTATTTCTTTGAGACCCGCTGCAAGGCTGACAACACGGGGGAAGGTGGCCCCGGAGCAGGTGGAGGGGGCTGCCGGGGCGTGGACCGGAGACACTGGGTGTCCGAGTGTAAAGCCAAGCAGTCCTATGTGCGGGCATTGACCACTGATGCTCAGGGCCGTGTGGGCTGGCGATGGATTCGAATCGACACCGCCTGTGTCTGCACACTCCTCAGCCGGACTGGCCGGGCCTGAGGCCCATACCCACGAACTGGGCAAGCAGAGGAAGAAGGGAGCTGGCTGCTGAGGGACCTCAGGCGTGACCTGGCTGCTCTGGGCCTCGTTTTGGGAACTTGTTAGTCACAAAATCACAGCTCTCTGATTTTGAGAACTCAAGCTGTACCATTTGTACGAGACAAAACCAAGTGGGGTTTTGAAGGATGAATAGGAGTCCTCCTGTGAACCCCAGGGTAATGGTGATGATGATAGCCAATATTTTCTGAGTGCCTACTGTTTGTCAGCTCCAATACACAACTTGTCAGATCAACTCTGGTGGATTTGACCCCGGAGGCCTTTGGCTTCTAAGCTGCTGACTCTGTGATCTCAGGGGACATCATCTTGCCCCTGGAGAGAGTGACAAGGCGGGACTATGCCAAGAAGCGAATGGAGGGGCATAAAATCTAAGCAACTAGCTGGGAGCTAGGATTCAAATGGGAAGTTTACTAGGTCAGATGGGGCAAGAATGTTGTTTTGAGATAGTGACCTACCTGTCACACTAGGTATGCAAGAAAGGAGGTCAGGATCCTAGAGAATTTGGCCCTGGTGGGGGCTTAGAGTCAAGTTTCTCCCACCCTTCTCTGTCTTGACTTTGACCCCACATTGGGAAAGAAATAAACATTGAACTTGTCCAGCTTGAGTAGGGCATGAGGTTCTGACCCTCTGGCCTGCCCCCGAGTGAGGGTCAGGGGTCATTTGGACACTGATAGGCCTTGAGTGAGCCAGAACAAGCCAACAGGAGAGGTGACCCTGGAAGTCTGAGTGAGGGGATTGGAAGGCAGTCTCAGCTTTCCCTGTCTCCAGAATGGGTTCCAGGATGAGTTAGCGGGGCCACGGAGCCAGGGGGCCTGGACCAAAAGGTCTTTAAAGTGAGGCAGTGACCAGAGAAGTCAGGGGCAGACCCCACATCCTCAGGGCACCCCTTCACGTATTACCACTGCATAGCCTCACACCTGTTACCAACACACAGGCTTTATTATAGAGCTAGCTTTGGGCCGAGGGCACAGAAATCCCCCACCATCAGACTGGGTCCCCGGGAAGATGGGTGGGGCGGCCTCGGTGGCTACATCTCTGTTCCAGGTCTGTGGTTCTACTCTTTTTTTTCTTTTGCCGCTTCCCTCTCTCTTCTCACTTCCTGTCTCTTGTCTCTGGGACTGTACCTCTTGTACTGTCTCTGTTTCTTTTCTTTTTTTTAAGATTTTATTTATTTTTAGAGAAGGGAAGAAAGAGAGAGAAAAACATCAGTGTGTGGTTGCCTCTTGTACACCCCCAATGGGGCCCTGGCCCACAACCCAGGCATGTCCCCTGACCTGGAATCGAACCAGCGACCCTTTGGTTTGCAGGTCGGCACTCAATCCACTGAGCCACACCAGCCAGGGCTGTCTGTGTTTCTTAGTCACCGCCTCTCACCCGTTTTTGGACCTCTTCTCATTCATCAAAGCTCTTTCCGCACCACCACCCCGTTTTTGCTTAGTACTGCCTTGTGTATTTCTCCCAGGGTCTCTCCCTCCACCCACCCCCATGCCCAGGTGGAAGTTCTCAGCCAAATCAAAGGCAGCAGGACAGACAAGGCAGATGCTGACGCTGACTCCGCACACGCAGGGAGGGAGGGACAGCCCCGGGGGAAACTGTTAGCCCTAGGTGCAAAGGCCTGGCTGAGGGAGCAGGCTGCTGGGAGGGCAGGGACCCTGTAGGAACAAGAGGCTGGGAGTGTTTCTCATGGATTTCCCGAGGTGCTGGGTGGTCTCTATCCTCTCCCTCTGGGTCTCTGCCCAGACTGTTCCCTGCTTCCTAGATCTCTGACTGCCCCAGCCCTGGTTTCTGTCTCCCTGTCTGGTGTCCCTTCTTTGGTCTCCCCCACCCCCGCACCAGGGGTCTCTGTCTCTAAAACTTTAAAATTGAACTTTTAATTCCCCTTCCCCTGTTCCCCATGTCTGCCCTCCTCCCCACCCAACTTCTCTGAGTTTCTGTGGCCCTCTTGGGATCTCTGTCCCCTTTGTCAATGTCCCTGCCCCTCGGTGCCCGAGTCTCTTTCTCACTGTACCCACCCACACGCCGGCAGGCCTTCCATTGGCGGATTCAGCGAGGGCGGGTTCTGTCACCTAGGGCAACAGCCATAACAAACCTCCTGCTTGGCTACAGGGTGGGAGGGATCATGGCCGGTCGGACCCTAGCTCTGCGCTGTGGCCCTCCCTGGCCCCCCCTCTCTGGGACCGAGCTGCCTGGATCCTGGCCCAAATGGCATCTCACCAGCAGTGGTGTGGCCCACCACGTTATCCCACCTGCGCCCTTCCCTCCGCCCACTCTCCAGGTGAGGGGACCCTAGGTTCCTCACCGAGAGGAGCCTGGAAGTCCAGACTCCTGTGTCTGAAGGAGGAGGGGCCTGGAGGTCCAGACACCTTGCTGAAAGAAAGGGGGATTGGTGGCTTGGACTCCTAACTGAAGCAGGAGGGTCCCCGAGTCCTCGGTCCGTCCAGGAAGGACCAGGGAACCTGGATGCCTGGAGTTGGAGAGTGGAAAAGGCTGGGGACCAGCGTGGCTGGGGGAGGCGGGGACCGAGGAAGTCAGGGCTGGCGGGCCAGGTGCCTGAGTTTTTGTAGCTGACATTCCGCGCTTTCTGCCCAGTCTACGGTGACGGAGCCCCTGCCCCCAGCTGCAAAGCAGAATTTGGACATCCGGGCTTTTGACGAGGTCATCAACAGATGGGAGACAACTTCTGGCTCCGCCTTTGTGCCCAAGACCTACGGCTGGCCCTACGCGCAGCCCAGGGTCCCAGAGCCCGAGGACCCCATGCGGATTGTAGGGATCAAGGATTTAGGGGAAAAGGTGAGGTTCTGCGATGCCGAGGTCCGCGGGAGACGGGGTTGAGGACCGCAGGGTCGTCCCGTGAGCCTTCACGGTGGGTGCCCGCATCGCCTTTCCTCAGCTCAGACATCACAGCTGGTGCCTCCCTCTGATCGCAAAGGAGCAGTGCAGCGAGACGAAGGCACAGTACACCGGCTGGCCAGATCTGGACCAGAGCGCCCCCGGCTCCGTCAGGCCCCAGCCCCCGGCGTGTGCGGACCACCACCGCGGGGGCCCCTCTCAGGTAGCGGAGAAGACCTCGTGGGCGCGGGCAGACGGCTTGGAGCTCCTGGGGCGGGTCAGAAGGGCCACAATATAGCTTAGGGACCAGACTGAGACGCTGGGGCGGGGTCGGAAGGAATTTTTAGCCCAGAGGCGTGGCGAAAATATCTGGGGCGGAATAAGGAGAGTAAGGAATAAAGGGGAAGGGGCTTGGACCTTTGGAGATGGGAACAGAAGGAGGGGACTGAAGACCCCAAACCCCAGCTCTGAGGCTGGGGGGATGCAACTAGCAAATGTTGAGACAGTTTATGAGAGGGTTCTGAGGCTGGGGCAGATCCAGGCCCAACACTGTACTTGGGGCCTGGTCTTGGATATTCTGGGGGAGCCAGAGGTGGGCTAGGCTTTCTGCCAATAGATGAAGCGAGGAGGAATTGTCCACCAAGGTGTGGCTTAATTCCGGCAGCAGGACCAGGGAAGTTTCAGTCTGTGGGCCTGGCTTTCTTTTCTATGACAGGCAGAAAGTATTTGGGATCAGTAACCCTCGTAAAGGTTCTGATTTGGGGAGCGTAGCAAACGTGCGCTGGCATGCAATTGGTCAGGAAGGCTTCTCATTCTGGGGGCGGGTGTGGAGGCCTGGTCCAGAGAGGCTGTTGAGTCCAAAGGAAGAGGAGTTCTCAGTCTGGGACCCAAGGCTTCGAAAGGGATATGAAATCTCTTTTTGGGCATTCCCCCTGCCCGATCCCCTTCAGGCTCTGCTCCCCTGGATGAAGAACCCCAAGCTAGTCCGCCAGCCTTTCACAGGGCCCGACCAGAGCATCCTGGACCTTCATCAATTTTATCTGACCACCTCGGCCCGGGACTTCCGGGCCTATGCGAAGTGAGCCTGGGTTCCCATCGGCAACAACCCCTGCACAGCCCCACGGAGTCTGGAGGAACACCTAGTCCCCCAGTGTGGGCTCCCACTCTCTGACTTAGAACCAGGAGGTCGTGGACCCCAGACCCTACCTTTTTTAGCACCCAGGTATTTTTAAGTGTCAACCCTCAGGACCACGAAGCCTGCAGAGGGCCCAAGAGCCAGATCTGGATCTATGAGCAGGCCCCTGCCGGTGTGGGGCCGGTATCCTTTGGCATTCGAGTTCCCAGATCCTCTGTCCCAAGGTTGCGAAAACCCCAGATTCCCGGCGCTTACGTACCTCGAGCACCCAGGAATCCAGACTAGGAGTCCCCAGCCCCGTTCTTTCTAAGCGGTCCCCCGACTCCTTACCACGCAGGATGGTTCAGTTCTGCTGCCTCCTCAGGCCCTGAGGTCTGATTCCTCCAGACGATTCAGCTGTGCTCTCCCCATCCTGCCTCCCCCAACAGGAAGGAGTTGCTTGGATACCCCGGCAGGGACTCGCTGACCTACTGGAACTTTGAGGAGACTTCCAAGGCATGGGGCCACGGCCCGCAGCAGCCACCCTGCCCGAGCCCCTCTCGGATCCGTGTGCCCCGTGCCCGCCCTGTGACGCCTGCTGTGCCGCACCGCGGGGCGCTACCTCTGGCCCAGGAGTCCTACAGCGCCCCACTGCACCCGCTCCGCCGGCTTGACCGTTTCTGCCCACTGGAGCTTCCCTGGGGCGGCCCCCACTGGAAGCCTGTGCCCGGCATCTACAGCGTGCCGCAAGCCTACCGCACCGAGAGCTCCAACTACGGCAGTTTGAAGCCGGCGCTCGTCTGAGCGACTGCGCCAGCCCCGCCCGCAGACAGGTTCCCCAAGCGGGGTCCGAGCCAAGCCTGGAAGACCGCAACTGAGCACAAAGTAGGCGGGACTGAGCTTGGGAACCCCGCCCACCAAGTGGGGCTGGACAGAGCTTGGGACTCACTCACTGGGCTGTGGGCGGGGCGAACCACACACTCGAAGGTTGGGGCGGTGGTGGGCAGGGATATGTACTTAGGGGCGGGAAGGACCCTCAGTGGCAGATGGGGCTGAGCTTATCTTTGTCAATGACAGTGTAGCGCAGCAGGTTGAGCCCCAGGATCTCGACCTCTCCATCAGATAAACCGAAAAAACCATAGGGAAGATTGGATAGTACAGATGTAGCCTTTATTACTCACATTACAGGGACCACCGATGGTGACAGATCGGCGAAGCAGGCCCGTACCTCCCCACATCCGAGACTTGTTTTAAGGGGTCCCAGACAAAGGGAGCCGGTGCCTTGTGCATGACTCCAAACTACGTCCCCTCAGTGTGTACACGCAAAGAGAAATGGTCAAGAAGCAGTCACACGGGATGAGAAGCCTCTCCCGAAAGGGGATAAGGAGGGAACTAGATCCATTTCCAAAGCCACACACATTCCTTCTGGCCAGGGGCCCTCCGGCCAGCCTTCCTCTTTCAGGAGGCCGCTGTACCGTTCAATGAGGCCGGCTCCAGGGGGCTGTATGATGGATGGATTTTCTAATTTCTGTTGAGGGCGCCTGCCTTTTCCTGTGCCTGATGTCCCAGGAAATGGGTGCCTTGGTTGCTCTCGGTGATATCTGGGGTCCCATGAGCAGCACAGAGCTACGTTAGGCCTTGAGCAGTGACTGGTGATGGGGCCCGCTTGCCCGGGTCTGCTTGCAGCAGGCCAGTAGTCATGTCCACGCATGTCAGGGCATAGCATGAGCCTCAGATGGCGGCAGGGGGCCAATGTAGTCCACCTGCCAGCGGGTCAGCAAGGTGTTCACCGGTCATAGGCCACCCGCATCTTGGGGCAGCTGGCAAGGGGGCTTCTCTGCACACATGGTGCATTGCTGACAGGCCGTGACTACATCAGAGTAACGGAGCAGCAAGCCCCAAGCCTCTACTGCTTCCCATAAAGTCTCCCGTCTTGCGTGGCGCATCTGTTGGTGGAGACACTCGGCTGTGTCTTTGCTGGAGCCTCTTCCAACAGTAGATGCACGCCACGTCATCGGCTCGGCATTGCCTGGGCTGCGGAGAGGTTGATGTCCATTGCTATCATTGCTATAATGGTAAAGCGCTATTACCATTTCCAGACCATGTTCAGAAATGTCTTTCCATCTGCCCTGCCCCCCTGGAAAACAGGTCACTTTTTCAGCCACTTGTCAATCACCTTGCTGCCAACGGGGTCAGTCCTCTGTCTACTTCCCAGCTGTCTGTGCAGATGGTCACCGGCCCAGGTTCTCAGGTTAAGACTCTCCAGGCAGCTCTCCATTCAGTCCATTGGCCACTTTGTCCGGAGCCATCTTCCATCCATATGCCGTCCGTGCTGGGCTGGTAGGTGTCCGCCCTTCAGGCAGGCGGCCAGCCCCGGCAGAAGCCACCAGTGTACTGGGTGCCCTCAGGCACAGGGGGGCTCGTCCCTCGTTAATAGTAAGCCCAGGAGTGGGAAGAGGAACAGCGACCTCCGTGCCCACATCTTGGTAAGTAACCGGGCCCAGGGGCTGCTGCAATTCTTGGCTCAGAAGGCTCGTGGCTAGTTTGCTTCTCTGCTGGAGATACGCACTCTGCTCAGTCAGAGTGGCCATTCTACGTGCCTGAGCTCGTGGGCCGTACCCACCAGCGATGGGGAAGGTAGTATGGGCTCGAACCTCAGCCGTTCCAGAATGGCTCCAGTGGCCAGGAGAGCTGGTAAACAGCGTTCACTTGTTCTAATGGGCTGTATCGAGCCTCCACCTGATCCCAGAGCTGGGACCAGAAGCCAGTGGGCACCTTGGTGCACCCTTGCTGTTGCCAGAGGCCCAGGCATAGCCAGGGGTGACGTGGACATCCAAATCACATGCCTGAAGTTGATCTGTGACTCCCAGTGCTTGTATGGTCTTTACCACTTGCTTTGCAGCCTGAAAGCCCTGGTCATGTCCTTCCCCCCTGTCCCAGGGGCTCTTCTGTGGGTGCAGCAAGAAAGAGGGAGCACTGGCTGACCTACGTGTGGCATGAAAACCCACCAGTACCCCCAACAACCCAGAAAATTGCTATAATTGCTTCGGGTTCTGCAGGATGGGGAAAACCTGGATTTTTTTTTTTTTAAGATCTTATTTACTTTTAGACAGAGGGGAAGGGAGGGAGAAAGAGAGGCAGAGAAACATCAATGTGTGGTTGCCTCTCACACGCCCCCTACTGCATACCTGGCCCACAACCCAGGTATGGGAATCGAACCAGCAACCCTTCGGTTGGCAGACCAGCGCTTAATCCACTGAGCCACACCAGCCAGGGCTGAATCTTCTCTATCACAGCAGCAGGCATTACCTTTGTCTTTCTGGACCAAACAACACCCAGGAATTTGACAGACAATCCAGGTCCCTGGCTTTTGCTGGAATTGCCTGCCCATCCTCGACCCGGGGGGTGAGCCCACAGCTGAGGAGCAGGGTGCTCTAGTTAGAGAATCAGAGGTCAGCATAATGTCATCAGAGAAACGCACAACCTCACAGAGGATGGTACAGTCCATGCAGCTCAGTCTTCAGCCACAAGGCCGCGCAGGGAACCTAAATGTTCACCGGCAGCCTTCCCAGGTGCAGGCAAACTGGCCCTGGCTTTCGGGATCAATATCAACAGAGAAAGAGGCATTGGTTCAATGTAATACGTAATGGTACGTGCCCAGCTCCTGGCTGAGCTGGTCCAGGAGGCTTGCTACGTTAGGCACAGCTGCGAAGAGAGGGGGAATCACCTTATTTAGTTCTCTCTAATCCACAGTCATGTGCCAAGTTCCGCCCTACTTTTGGATAGGCCCTGTGCACAGGCGAGTTTTCGGGGCTGTGGGCTGGTCTGATGATGTTCACATTAGCCAATCCGTCTACGGTCTCCCCAATTTCTTTATGGCCACCCAGAAGGTGGTATTGTTTGGTAGCCACTATTCTACGGGGAGTGGGAAGTGACATGCGGGGGTGTCTGTCAGGCCCCCTCACAACGGCCTTCACAAGCCTTATTTGGAGGCGAAACGCCCCCACGGCGGCGTGTAGGCGGATGCCCACTAGCATGCCAATTCCTAGGATATACTCGAGGATGGGGAAACACACCCCCTATAGGGGTGTGGTGGTAAACGCCCTGTTCCAAGAGTCTGTCACAGCCTGCACCCGAATGGACTGTCCTCCGTAGCCATTGATGGCAGTTGTGGGCCCCCTAAATCTCTCCAGGCCACCGTAAATGAGAGCACATTCTGCACCAGCATCAGCCAAAGCCAACACTCTCTGTACATTCTTTGAGGACCGGTAAATAGCAAGTTCTGCGTGTGCCCTCCGGTCCCCACTGGGTCCCCGTGAGTGGGTCCCTCGGCCATCCCCCTATGCAAAGACCCCTCCCCATGGATCATCCTATGGATGGGCAGGAGGCAACTCCACCAGCGGGGCAGCCATGAAGTCAGCTCCGGGGATGCCGATGGGACCGTTCCAGTTGATGGTGTCCATTCCAACGTTTGGACAGTGGATGTCATTTGGGCTGCAACTGTTGCTCAGGTTTTGGTTGCTGTCACAAACAAGAATGCAGTTAGGCTCCTTGTCTGTCTCATCTTTACTTACCCCGGGCTGTCCCAGGTCCTTGCACAGTCCCTTTCCCTGGGCCTTCCTGCTTATGTTCCACAGTTGGGTTCTCTTTTTTCTTTCCTCGGTCCTTTGCGACCTGTCTTATTCCTTCCTTTTGCCTCAGTAGCTCCACTTCCCCTAGGTCAGCATCTGGCTATGCCACTTCTTGTATAAAATCATCATCTGGCTGTGCCACTTCTTGTATAAAATCATCCCCCTTGCCCTGGCTGGTGTGGCTCAGTGGATTGAGCGCGGGCTGCGAATCAAAGGGTTGCCAGTTCGATTCCCAGTCAGGGCACATGCCTGGGTTGTGGGCCAGGTCCCCAGTAGGGGGCCAAGTGAGAGGCAACCACACATTGATGTTTCTCTCCCTCTCTTTCTCCCTCCCTTCCCCCTCTCTAAAAATAAAATTTTAAAATAAAATCACCCCCCTTGGTGGACAAGATAGGTGTCAGGATGCCGAAGAAAGCCGGGGTGCTGTTTGCATGGCCCGGTCCCTCATTCCACGGTAAATCTTCCCACATCTGGCCCGTTGGACTGCGGGTTATGGACAGCATGTTGTGTGCCTAGCTTGCAGATGAACTGCTGGAGTTCTAGTAAACTGGTCCTGCGTGGGTTAGAGGGTAGACCCCCCTCATTAGGCCACCCCACCCCACAGCCAGCCCTTAGCCACATAAGGAGAGCAGTTGTGTGATTGGCTTGGGCTCCTGTGAATCTGTTGTCTCAAAGAGAGAGGGGTGGTGACAAAGGACATGTTTCAATCCATCCCCTGCAAGCAAATTGCCATCAGCCCCTCTATCCCACAGCCTCACTAGTCACCCGTGACAAATTCACACCCTTTCTGTCTGAACTTAGCAGCCAGCTCTACTAGCTTCGCAGGGGTGTAGGGGCCCACCACAGTGCACAAGGTGTGCTGGGAGGTGGCACTGGAGCGCCCTGCGGTGCATGTTGCTGTGGGTCTTCATCTTCTGAGTCATAACCAGACAAGCCATAAATAGCCCTTCTTCCACCTCTACAGCCTCCCCGCTCACATCTATTAAGATCTCTCCATCTGTCCTGGCTGGTGTAGCCGGCTTGATTCCCAGTCAGGGCACATGCCTGGGTGGACGGCCAGGTCCCCAGTAGGGGGCATGCGAGAGGCAATCACATATTAAGTTTCTCTTCCTCTCCTCCTTCCCTTCCCCTCTCTATAAATAAATAAATAAATAAATAGGATATTAAAAAACAAAATCTCCATCTCAGTCACTTTCACTTTCAGTCATAGGATCCCACTTTCGAATGTTCCAGTCAGGCTGTGGCACGGTTGCCCAGATTCGGGTGGGTGCTAGTCACTGTCCCCGTACCCTGGCAAAGCGGCGCGCTAGGTCATGTAATTGATCCCTGGTCTGTTCTAATTGTCTCCCTAGGGTGTCCTTTTTGTCCGCCGCTGGGGGACGCGTGTTCCTTTCTAGTTTCAGTTCCCCTTCTACATGCACAGCTCACGCCTCTGCCTCTCAGTCACCCTCCGTGGCCCTGCCGACACTGAGCAGCCCACGGGGGCAGCAACCTGGCGGAGGTCTTTCTTCTTCCCTGGGGCGCACTGCGCCCCCACATGCTGCAAGGCTTGTAGGCAGCCATCCAACGGGAGTTTCAGGGGCTTCTCCCACCTCTGATCCTGTGGCGGTCCCCATGTGTCAACAGGGTTTGCCACCTCGTACCACCGAGAATGTGCTAGCCAGCCCGGGATTCCTCCTGGTAGCCCCTCACTCTGCACAACGCCGCCCGCAGTCGACTCCACGTGGGGAGCTTTCGGGGTATCCGAGTCCTGCTGCCGATTCTGCCCATTGTAGCGCAGGAGGTCCAGCCCGGGGATCTCCACTGCTCCTTCCGATACATCGAAGCCGATACACATGGAGCACTGGGGGAAGCAGACACAGCGTTTACTACACACACCATGGGGAGCACCGCCTGCGGCGGGTCTGCGAAGCAGGACCGAGCCTCCTGCGCCCAAGGCTTGGGTGTCCGGACAAAAGGGTCACGTGCCTTGCACGTGACTCTAAACCACATTACCTCAATGTGTTTGTGCAAAAAAGGTCAAGCAGTCACACGGGACAAGAAGCCTCTCGCAGGAGGAGGTGAGGAAAGAACTACGATCCATTTCCAAAGCCCTACACATTCCTTCCGGCCAGGGCCCTCTGCCAGCCTTCCACTTCCAGTGTTGGAAGGGCCGTGTCCAGCATAGCCCCGCGCAGAGCTAGCAGCCAACACCACCGCAGTTTGTGGGGTCGGCTCTGGGACCCTGGTTTCTGGGGGCCTGAGTGTGGGGGACAGGGCACTCCCGGGGAGGGGTGTATCTGGGTGCAGGCAACCCACTTGCTGATCACAGAATGCAATGTTGAAGCTGAGCCCCGCTGCAAGGCTGGACCCTGGATTTCAGTCGATGGCAGGTGGAGCAGAGTTGAAGAGGCTTCCCAGATCAGCATTCTGGGGTCGTTGGAGGGGTGAGCTCCAGTCTCCCTCAGGGTCTCCCCATACAGGAAGAGACAGGGCTACACAACCTGCTAGCACAGCCCAGGGCTTCCTGTCCCCTTTCCTAGACCCCCAACACGACCTCTCTAGCACCCAAGGACTGAGTCTGTAGTCAGCTGTCACCTAGGGTGTCTCCTGCTTCTTGGTGTCAAGCTGCTCAGGGAATGGAGGGAGGGGTGCTCCACTCAGCGGCTCCTGCACTTCCCTGGCCTTGTCCCTCGCCCCCGAGGAGATTAGTGTCCAGGTTACCTGCCATGTCACCACCCCCAGTGGCCTTGCTGTCCGCCCCCACAGCCTACAGGTATAAAACCAGGTAAACTCCACAGGGAGGCACCGAGGATGGAGATGCTCCAGGTAAGGCTATGGGGCCTCCAAGTACCTGGCCACTCCATCTAGGACACAGTTGCCAAGAAGAGTCCTGTGACCCGGTGAAGGTCTCTTTCTGGGAGAGTGTGGGCAGCCAGCAGGCTTCCTGCTGGGAGAGAGGAGCAGTAGGGTGGGGCCTGAGCACAGGTATCTGGGGTCCCTGTGTATCAGGACTGGGGATCAAAGCGGAGGGGTGGCCCCGAATGGAAGTGGTCAGGCAGGGGAGGTGGGTCCCTGAGTGTGTGCGCAGGGAACGGGAGCCCTGAACCGGCGCCATACCCCAGGGGCTGCTGTTGTGGCTGCTGCTGAGCGTGGGCGGGGTGCAGGCATCCAAGGAGCCACCTCGGCCGCTATGCCGGCCCATCAACGCCACCCTGGCCGCCGAGAAGGAAGCCTGCCCGGTCTGTATCACCTTCACCACCAGCATCTGTGCCGGCTACTGCCCCAGCATGGTGAGCTGCCCAGAGCTGGCGGGGACAAGTCCTGCTGGCCGGAGGGTGGGCACTGCCACCTCGGCAGTAGGATGGATTCCACAGGACCTGGCCCACAGGAGGCCCGTGGCAGCAAGGTGGAAGGGTGGCCTGTCTCCCATGCACCCTCCCCACCCCCCCCAGGCAGGGGGTGGGGAACTAGAGTTAAGAGTTGGGCATGTGGGAGGGAGAGTAGAGGGTCACCTGAACATGGGAGTCTGAGATTTGTGGGGGGCAGTGGGGAGACCAGGGGAGGGCTTGGCCCTGGGCAGAGGGCCATGCCACTCCTACCCTATCCGGCCTCCAGGTGCGGGTGCTGCCGGCCCTCCTGCCACCTGTGCCCCAGCCGGTGTGCACTTACCACGAGCTGAGGTTTGCCTCCATCCGGCTCCCTGGCTGTCCGCGCGGCGTGGACCCGATGATCTCCTTCCCTGTGGCCCTCAGCTGTCGCTGTGGGCCCTGCCGCCTCAGCAGCTCTGACTGTGGGGGTCCCAGACCCCAACCCTTGGCCTGTGACCACCCCACCCTCCCAGACCTCGTCTTCCTCTAAGGATGCCCCAACCCCAGCTTCCCACGCCCGTCCCAGCGAGCCCGTCCCCTCCCAATAAAGGCTTCTCAAACCACACCCTGGGGTGGCCTCAGTGTGTTCGTGCACAAAGGTCAAGAAGCAGTCACACGGGTCAAGAAGCTTCTCACAGAAGGAGATGAGGAAAGAACTACGATCCATTTCCAAAGCCCTATACATTCCTTCCAGCCAGGGCCCTCCGCCAGCCTTCCACTTCGAGTGCTGGAAGGGCCGTGTCTGGCACGGCCGTGCACAGCTAGCAGCCTACACCACTGAAGTTTGCGGGGCCGGCTCCGGCACCCTGATTTCTTTGAGTTCAGGGCGTGCACAGGCAACACACACATGATGGGTCCAGTTTCAGAATAATTTTATACAAAGTCACAGTGTCAGCACTCTGGTAGAAAACGGGGGCGGGGGGGGGGGGAAGGGGAGGCAGGAGGGGAGCATCAGCTCAGGAGGTGTCCATGGTCTCGCCTTCTGTGGGGAAAAGAAAGGCCATCCATGGGGTCACTGGCCCAGAGGCCAGGGCCTGAGCTGTCCAGGTGACCCTGGGGCGGGGGGATAGGAGGGCGGGACACTCACTGAGCTCGTTAAAGAGGAAGGCGTCCTGGTACTCCTTCATGTACTGCGTGGAGCGCGACTCGTCCAGGAAGAGGGCGTAGACTCGCTTGATGTCGTCCACCTGCACCTCCGTGCCCTAGTGGGGGACAGTGGGGCCTCAGTGGGGCCCTTCCTGGGGGGAAGGGTCGGGACAGGGACACCGGGGCCACAGTGCCTGGGTTCAAACCCTGCCTCCGCCCCCTCCTGGCTGTAGGCCCAAGCTCTCCATCCCTCAGTAAAATGGACTTGGTGTCCACTAACAGTGAGCATTACTTACTGAGCACCTACTATGTGTTAGCCCGGCAGACACAGACACAGCCCCAGAGACCAAAGGGCCCCGCCTCTGCAGACACACGTTCTGCGACTAAACTCGACAACCTGCTCGAAGCCCGTGGAGCAGCGGCCCACCTTGCGTTTCCGGCACACCAGGCTGGCGGCCGTGATGAGCTGGATGGCGTAGCGCAGGGAGGTCTCCAGCCCGATGCGGGTCAGCACCGTGTAGGCGTCCTCGCTCATCTCCACATCTTCCTCCTCACACCTGTGGCGCGGGGGTGGTGCAGGGTGGGGGGGGGCAGGGGCTCAGATGGGGCCAGGCCTCTGACTAAAGCGAGCCCCGGGCCCCTCCCCGACGTCAGTCACCAGTACCTCCCCTTCCCCACAGGGGCCCTCACCTGGTACCAGAGGCCACTGCCAGGTCGCCTGGCCCTACCTCCTCCAGACCCAGATGTTTTGGGCCAGTCAGCACCCCCCAAGATCTCAGGGTCCCCATTTGCCAAACAAGGTGGGCCCCAGCCCCCACCCCTCAGGCCCACACCCCGGCCCCGCCCGCACCGGATGCGGAGGATCTGCTTCGTGTCCTTCTCGCTGTAGGGAGAGGTGGAGACGATGAGGAGTCGGTCCAGCAGGTCGATGGGGATGCCGTGGGGGCTCTGGTAGCTGGTTCCCCGGATCCTGAGGTGGGGGAGGGGGGCTGTCAGCGTGGCGCTCCCAGAACCTGGCTCTCCACTCCTTCTACTTGGAGCCCCCCCACCCGCCTCCTCCACCACAGCCCACTCACTGGGCCAAATACCACTTGGCCTTCAGCTCAGAGCTGACGCCAGTGTCTGAGCCTGCGTCACTCCCACTGAGCCCGGCTGGGCCGAGCTGGAGAGCGGCGTCTGGGATTACTGCCTCAAGGCCCTGGTCCCGGCGGCCCTGGTCCTGGCTGCCCCGGCCCGGCCTAGAATTCACTGTCCGTGTGAGTTAGGTTCTATGAAATGGGGGCGAACACTCGGTCAGCAGACACTGAACCCCTGGTCCCAGGGAAACACACGGTTAGGTTCTCATGAGCCTCCGGTCACAATATTTTGTCAGACTGCCTGGCTTGATGTGCTTCTGGTTTTTTGCTTTTTTTTAGAGTAAAGCAGGGGACAGTGAAACAAGGAAGGGCCTAGGATAGAAGAAGCAACAGGAGAGCCCAGGCGGGGCTGCCTTAGCTCGCTGGAGTCAGAGAAAAGGGGCTTTGGGGACGGGTGCAGGGGGTGAGCCCGGGACCAGCTGCCGCTGCCCACTGATCCCCTGGCTGCAGGTCTCGTGGGCCCCTCAGCATTTAGGAGATGCGTGTCTGCGGGGGAAGGCCAGGGGGAAGGGAAAGGCGTGGGTGCGCTCCTGGGAGGGGAACGCACCTGTGCTTCCGTTTAAAGCCAGTTTATTTAATACGCATTACTGACTCGTTCCCATTGAACTCATGGTCACCTGTCTGTAACTTGTGCCCTGATGAAGCTCATCTTCTCTGTAAGGCACAGCCCAACCTTCTGGGGCTTAGGGACACGGGACAGCTGGGGGCCGTTTTAAACAACAAAAAGCACTGAACGTGACAAATGTGGCACTGAAGAGCTCCCGAACGGGACCCCGGTCTACAGCACGCGGACAGACAGGAGGCGGCAGCGCTTTGCCTTCTTTGAACTCAGACTGGAGTGTCTGCATCAGGCCACGCAGCTCTGGCCAGCCTGCACGTGACTGCAAGTGACCACGGAAGTCAGTTTGGGGGTGGCAGATACACTGTGGCGAGGATGTAGACCCATAAATACAGAGTTTGCCGGTAACGAGGGGTGACTGCTCCCCAGCCCCTCTGAGAGGCCGGAGCGCTGCGCCCATGCCCAGAGCTGCCACCACCACACACCCGCTCTCCAGGGGTCTCCTCTGGTCCCCAGTCCTCAGGAGGTCAAATTCTGCACCTGGCCCTGGGCAAGTCACCAGGCCTGGCAGCCATTTGTAAAAGGGGGCTGAGACAATACCTATGGGAAAAGTGGCCAGCAGATCCAGGGAAAAGTCTGCCCCGCCCCAGTGGCCACAACCCTCTCCCCTCCCCCAGACCAGCCCCACCAGGCAGTGCCAGCTAATACTGCCCACAGCACTGGAGATGACAGTCCCCTGGCCCCCGGGCCACCAGGCGCACCCAAGCCCCTGAGTGGGGCAGGAAAATGGGTCTCAGGGGCTGTGCTGGGTATAGCCTCTGGGCCCCCACCACAGGGGCTGGTTGCTCCCGGCTTCCTTGTCCCTTCCTCTGAGCTGAAACAGGTGAGGTGGGGAAGAGGGACAGCCGGGAGGACAGCCGGGCATGGGGTGCTGGTGATACCCTAGGACAGAGGTTCCCAAGCTTTATCGGAGCCCTTCCTGTTTCAGGAATTTCCCCACGGTGTCCTCAGGCCACAAGAAACACCAAGCTTCACCTCATTGATTAAGGAGCTGGGTCTGAGAGACCTCACTACAGTGAGCGGATCAGTGCCCAATACATGTCCCTGCGCGTCCCTCAGCCACCAAAACCAGCCCACAGAATTCTGGGCTTTACGCAGTACCCTGGGTGCCTCGGCACACAGTTTGAGAAACTATACCCTTATGACAGAAAATACGGCCGCTGGGCTTCCTTATGGAGCAGAGCGGCCTCCGGGCCCTCACGGCCCGCCCATCTTGTTTGGGGGAAGAGTGCAGAATTGGCCCTTGTGGGTAGGCCCTCGCCGCAGCTAAGCCCACCCCTTCCTCACAGGGCACTCAGCAAACAGGCCATTTACCCTGCGGCCCCACCCACCGCCCGGGGAACCCCTTCCCCCAGGGGCCGGCAGCCAGCTCACCGGGTGATGCCACGGTTGGTGGCCATGATGAGGACAGGTGCCATGTCACTCTCCAGGGCCCGGTTGAGGAAGGAGAAGCTCTCGATGTCCAGCATGTGCACCTCGTCAATGAACAGCACCTGGGGACCATCGGACCCAGTGTCAAGCCCACCCCAGGGCCCTCTCTCCTCCCACAGCCGCTCACCCCAAGCTGCCACGCCCAGTACCCACTCCAGGAATGATCTCCGCCTTGCCCTCCTCGCGCCACTCGGCCACCTTGGCATTGATCTGCTCTCGGACTTCTGACTTGATCTCCCCTGTGTCACCTGTGGGAGGCAGGGGGTATGGGGGAGGCTATCAGGGCGGAGACAGGGGTCTGGGCCAGAGGTGGATGAAGGAGGAAGATAAGACACCAGGGACAGAGGGAAGGGAGACCAAGACTGGAGTGGCAGAGGGGACAGGAGGGCCAGGGGTCTGAAATGTCCCGGGAGAGGAGGAAGAGAACTCAGGAGAGGGAAAGGGCAGGGCCATGTCCCCATCAGACCGCCTGAGAGAGCAGGAAAGCCAACAGGGACTGAGGAAGCGCCGGGTCGGGGGGACCGTATGGGAGGATGGGGGTGCACAGGGGTGCAGAGGGTGCACCAAGGTGGGATGGTGGGGCCTCACCCGAGAAGAGAGCCAGGAAGCCCTGGGTGCGGGAGTTGATGACGTCGATCTCATGCAGGGACACGGTGTGCACCACTTCCTTGCGCTTCTGCAGCTCCCCATCTGGGCACTGCACGAACTTGGTCTGCAGGGCAGGAGGGGGGATGGGGGGTGTGGAGACAAACCCAGAGAACATGAAGGGGGACCGAAAGGGACTCTGGGTGGGGGAGACTGGGGCGCCCTGGAAACCCCAGGCTCAGGAGGTTGTCAAGAGCACTCCAGGATTCGGGGTCCCTGAGGGACCTCGCAAACCATGAGCTCACTGTCAAGCTAAGGGGCCTCACTGTCCTGGAGGATACAGAGAAGAACAAGGAGTACTAAGGACATGGGGCTGGGTGACAGGGGATCCAGGGAAATATCCTGGTGCCTGGAGTCAGGCGTCCCCAGAGCCCGCCGCACCTGGGAGCCCATGGCGTCATAGTCCCGGGCACGTGTGAAGGAGCGGCCCAGCTTGGAGATCTTGCCCGTGGCCTTGTCGATGGTGATCACGTCCCTGCAGGGGAAGGTGGGCAGGAGTGAGAGGAGGAAGGAGCCCAAGTGCCCCACCCTGGGAGTCTGCCGCGGCCCCCACGCCGCTCACCCGGCCTGGACCTTGTCCTTGGTCAGGGACTCAATCATCTTGGTGCCCAAGTCGTATATGGTCTCCATCTCCGTGGTCTTCAGGGTCAGCTTGCCAACCTTGGAGCCCTGAATGGGGTGACACACCAGGCCAGAGCTCAGCAAGGGTCCCGATGTCTCCCCAACACAGCTTCAAACAGGCACAACGCAGGGAAGCTGGGCGGGGGCGGGGGGGGAGGGTATTCACTGCCGTGTCCGTGGCGGCAGCTTCATGAATGCATATGGATGTCAAACCTTAACCCCGTGACATTTTCCACGTCACGGCTTCTGTACGTCAGCTGCGCCTCAACAAACTACTGTGAGAGACCCAGTAAAGAGACAAAGCAGCACAGGCCTGAGGTCCCACGAAATGGCCAAGGGGCTCAACTTAGATGACATTCCTTTTTTCTACCCAAATAAAAGGTTTTCTGTTGTTTTTTTTAAAGATTTTATGTATTTATTTGAAAAGACAGGGAGGGAGAAAGAGGGAGAGAAACATCAACGTGTGGTTGCCTCTCATGGGCCCCCAAATGGGGAGCTGGCCTGCAACCCAGGCCTGTGCCCTGACTGGGGACTGAACTGGCGACCCTTTGGTTCGCAGGCCGGCGCTCAGTCCACTGGGCAAAAGGGTTTTTGGGGGGTTGGGGTGGGGGTGGGGGGTGGGCAGGGCATCAATCACAAATCCAGAAAACAGAGCTAAGCTAGACATAGCAAAGAAGACAAAAATGCCACCTCTCATTCCCCAAGATAAACAGTCAACACTTCCTAGGCTCTTCCCAGCACACCCACTATCTCTAGTTTCTCTGAATTGTTTCCACTGTGGGCCACACCTTTTGTAGGGACAGGTAGCAGGACGAAAGGGCTGGCACTGGGGAAGAAGTTACAGGGAGCTTAGTTTTTAATGTTTTAAAAAAGATTTTATTCATTTATTTTTAGAGAGAGGAAGGGAGGGAGAAACAGGGAGAGAAACATCAGTGTGCGAGAGATACATGGATTGGCTGCCTCTTGCACGCACCCAACTGGGGACCTGGCCCGCAACCCAGGCATGTGCCCCGACTGGGAATCGAACCGGTGACCCGACCTTTGAGTTTGCACGCCAGCACTCAATCTACTGAGCCACACCAGCCAAGATTTTTATTTTTAAAGGGACGATGTATCCACAGATTTCTGTAATCAGAATCTAATTTAAAGACTAAGCCCTGGCTGGTGTGGCTCAGTGGATGGAGCACCAGCCTGCAAAACAAAGGGTCCCCAGTTCAATTCCCAGTTGGGGCACACGCCTGGGTTGTGGGCCAGGTCCCTAGTGCGGGGAGCACGAGAGGCAACCACACACTGATGTTTCTCTTTCTCTCTCCCTTCCCTTCTCTCTAAAAATAAATAAATAAAATCTCCTCTTACTCCACCACTTGCTTTTCACGGCCATGGTGTCTCTCACGTATCAGTGAACTGCTGTCGCTGATCAGTGACCCCTGCGGCAGGCCTGCAGACGCTCCTCAGAGGGGAGCGCTCCCCTCTGAGGCTCGAACATTCCGCGGGATTCTGACCTCAGCTCAGACTTGACACCCCGACCCCCTGGCCTGCAGGTGGCCGAGATTCGGGCGCCGACTCACCGACCCTGTGGCTGGCCGATCGATCTGGATCTCCACCACCTCCCCTTCGATGATCTCCGTCTCCTCCCTAGCAAGAGAGCAGATCTGAGGGGAGCACCTGATACCTGGGCCCTTGGGCACCGCTAACTCCCACGAGCCCTTGGGCGCAGGACAAGGGGTTGCTCCGAGACTGCTGGGAGCCACCCCATCCCCGCACCACAGCCGGGCTTACTTGATGCGAACGCCGATGGATCTGCGGAAGGCCTGCGTCAGCGCCTCCGTCTTGCTCATCTCCAGGGAGAAGATCTCGCTGCCGGCGATGGCTGTGAACGGGGTGTCAGGGCCCAGGGCCTGCGCCATGCCTGCGGGGGAGGCAGTTGGGGTGAGTGGGGGGCGGCCTGGGTACCAGGTCCCCCGACACTGACTCTGTGGGACACGAGCTCTTCGTGCTGCGGGGCAGACAGGGTGATGCAAACAAAGTCAGGGACAGAGGCCTCAACAGCACACCCGGATTAGAAACCTGCACGGTCTCAGGTAAACTTTATGAGCCTACAATCTTAGGAGCAGAGGGCCAGGCCTGAGGCCTGCGGCTGGCTGGTGACAACAGGGCTGTGCTCCCAGTGATTGTAAGCCCAGAGCTCCAGGCCCAGGGACCCTTCCCCAGGGATCTGCCCAGCTCTGAGCCAAGTCCCGCAGACAGAAGTCACGGAACCCTCCTGACCAGTGTGCGGAGGCAACTCCTCCTGGCTGCCTTTTCAGGGGTGCCACGCTCTGTGCCTGGATATCCTGCTCCCTGTGGTCTGTCCGGGACACTTCCAGACAGGCTGCAAGTCCCAGCTCAGGGGATGACATTGGTGAAGCTTCTCCTGACAGCTGCCCGCACAGCACACGCCTCCCAGAAAGAGACTGTCCACAACCTCTCCCCAGACAGGATGCTCCTTAAAGTCAGGACCTGGGTCTTCCTCTTCTCCATGTCCCCAGGGTCTGTCCAGGGCCTGGCACACCAGGGCACCCACCTGAGCGCTGAAAACAGGGCTCCTACCACACTGCCTGGTCTCCGTCTGAGTGCCAGGTGGGGGTGAGTGGGAGGGAGGAGCTTGAGGAAAGCTCCCACGGGGCACAGACACGGAAATAGGCTTCGGAAGGATGGATAGGACTTCGACCAGGATGGGGGGCAGTTATGTGTAAGAACTTCTTAAATCACTGGTGGAATGCAAAAGAGACTGATGCCCATCTTCTCCTTCTTCCTTAGTTCCAGAACCCTCCTTTTATTAAATTAAAACATAAAAAAGTTGCTCTGGCTAGTGTGGCTCAGTGGGTTGAGCACCGGCCTGCGAACTGAAAGTCGCCAGTTCGAATCCCAGTCAGGACACATAGCTGGGCTGCAGGCCAGGTGCCCAGTTGGGGGCTTGCAGCCCATCAATGTATCTCTAAATCTAGTCCATAACATACGAGCAAAAGTGTGTAGGACACCCAAGACAAGTGCTTAAAGGGAGCTACATCTAGCAGGCAGAATCTTATCACAGTTCCTCTTCTTCCTGTCACATGGAGTATGGATGAGAAGGCTGGAGCTTAGGCAACCCTGTTGGAACCCGAGGTGACTCCCATAGAAACCAGTGCCGAGAACTTAGAGGCGGGAAGGTAGAAGACTTTACAGAATTGCTCACCAAGCCCTACATGCCCATGTTCAGATTCTTCCACTCGAGGGAGTGAACCCTGAGTGGATAACCCACAGTCATTTTGGGGTGCCTGCTAAAGGTGGCTGAACCCGGTCTTGGCTCACACGGAGGGTTATCTGGACGAGCTCCTGTCCCGAGAGGTCGCTTACCCATGGCGATGGCTGTCTTCCCGGTGCCCGGCTGGCCGGCGATGAGCACCGCACGCCCGGCGATCTTCCCTTCCCGGATCATCTCCAGCACCACGCCGGCTGCCCGCCGGGCCGCCAGCTGACCGACCATGCCCTGGGAGGCCTGTGGGGTGGGAGGCCAGAGAGCTGAACAGGTGCCTTCCTGCTGGGCTACCCCCACATCTACCACCTCCCAGCGCAGGACATGAAAGGAGACGTTTGGAGGGACATCAGGGAAAACCAAAAAAGTCTTTGCCACAGCAATTTTTTTAAGACCAATGGAACTCTACATGTGGCTGCATTTTATAAATACGAAGCTAAAGGTCCAGAAGAACATAACAGCCCCCACACTCCTGGATGCCCTCCATGGAGCAGGCTTCCCACCCACCCGGATCAGCTCTACCTGCCGAGGTTCCAAGGCGTCGTCCAGCCCCAGTCCCCGGATGTGGGAGTGAGCCCCTGTGTGCAGAGAGGGAACAGAGAGACACAATTACTGGCCATCTCCTAGCAGTGTGTGGCTGAGGTGACGGGTTCCCCTCCAGGCCCTAGTTTCCTCCTTGGCCAATTGGGGGCCCGGGTCCCCGCCTCACTGGAAGGATGGCAGGGCTTGTGAAATGCTCAGTGAACCTGAGGGGCTCTTCTCAGAATCCATCATAGCCGGACCCAAGTCACTGGGAGCTGGTTAACCATGCAGTCGGGTCAGGTCTAACCAGGAAGGCTAAGGACCACAATTACTATGTGCTTACGACCTCCGTGACCTCACAGGTTTTGATTTCCTTTCACATAACCCTGGAGGAACCATAGTCACAGCTACTATCCCCTGGGAGAGCTCTGGGCTTCTATAACCACCCAGGGTCTCACCGACATGGATGCAGGAGGGGCTCAGAGAGGTTAGGTCCATTGCCCAAGGCCACACAGCCAGTGAGGGGTGCAGACTCGGGATTCAGTGCGTTACACTAGGGCAGGGCTGGGAAACCATAGCCTGTAGTCCAGCCACTTGTCTTTGTAAATAAAGATTTATTAAAACACGGATACGCCCATCTGCTTATACTGTCTGGGGCCGCTTTCCCCTGCAACAGCAGAACTGAATCTTTTTCAATGGAGAAAAGATTTACTGACTGGCCCTTTAAGAAAAGATCTGTCTACCCTGAACCAGACCACGAGCACCCCAAGGGCAGGGACTGGGGGCAGCTGGGTCCTGGGATCCCAGCAGCGCTGACACAGCATTGGCACCTGCGTGAGGCAGGCTTCCTGTTACTGAAGCCAGAGAACTATTCTCCCCTCATTCCGCAGATGAGGAGACTGAGGCCCAGAGAGCAACTAGCCCCTCGCTATTTGGCTCGGAAGTGGCACCCAGCAATATGCTTCTAGAAACCACACTTGTAGCCACAAGCCCGTGAAGGGACATCTCACAGATATTGTGGCATTGGTTCCAGACCACTGCAATATAGCAAGTCACGGGAAGTCTGTGGTTTCCCCGTGCATGTGAAAGTAGTGTTTACCATGCATTAGACATACCTTAATTTTAAAATACTTTATCGCTACAAAAGGCTAACCATCATCTAAGCCTTCAGCAAGTCATCTGTGTGCTGTGGAGGGGCTCACGAGGTAGGGCTGGCCTGCCTGCCTTGGAGGCCCTGAACGAATGAGTCTGAACCAATGAGCGCAGTCTGCTCCCTGCAAGGAAGGCTCTCTGTGAGGGCTGCACCCCACCGGCCCCACTGCTCCCCTACTCCCGTTCCTGGACCCTAGGCACACTTGCTGTGTGAGCCAGGACAGGTCACTGGCTGCTCTGTGTCTCAGTGACCTGGGCTAATGGGATGACATCACACTGGGCACCTCGTGGAGCAACTGTGAGGGTCCATGGGACGTAAGCCCATGCCTTCCGTGGTTTTCCGTGACACCTGCTCTGCCAGGCCCTCCGCTGGGGACACAGCTGGGAAGGAGCCAGGCCCGGTCCGGCCCTCAAGGAGCAACACTGCCCAAGTCGTGCTGGGTGGAAGGGACATTCAGTACAGAGCCAAACCCAGTATGCACTCAGCCAATATCCACTCCTGTCATATCTGCGCAGGATGGGGACACACCCAGGACCTCACAGGGTAGCAAAGCCTGCAGCCTGGGGTTGGGGCTCAGCGTGGTGCCCCAGGTGCCCTCTGACCCCTCTGGGGGACTCAGGGTCCTCCCCCACCAGACAGGGGGCTGGAGCACAATCTCATGGCTCTCGGGGGTACAGGGAGGGTTGGCTGTGCAGGGGAGCACAGGGCAGGCAGGGTCCAGTCCTGCTCCTGATCTATGCTCACTCACCAATGCGCTCGATCCTCGTCACATCACGGACCTCTGGGACCTTGGTCGTGGCCGCCTGGGGGTGGAGGAAGACGTGTCAGAAAAGCCCTCGTCGTCCGGTTTCCACCAACCTCTCCTCTGTCCCTCCCGCCACCTCCCGTGGGAAAGTCCTCTCCTCTCCTACCCACGAGCAGGCCAGCAGCCCCACCCTCTCAGATGTGGCCAGCTCATGCTGGCTGGGTGACCCCACTGCACTGTGAGTCCCAGGACGGTGAGGACAGTGTCCCATTCACAGCCCCGTCCCCACGGCCTGGCCCATATTTGGGGCCCAGGAACTACTCGGTGATGGAGGAAGTAACTGAGAGCACAAACACTAACGCAGAGCAGGCGTCACGCTGGGCGTGGTTGGACCTGCGGACCCCCAGCCCCCCCTCTACTTGACACCCCAGCCCGACTGCTAGGCTTTTGCTCGTGCAGATCCTTGAGTCCAGCCTGCTCTCCCCGCGCCCCTCACTGAACCCGGCCAAGCTGTGCTCACTGAGGGAGGCCCGCCCTCACACCTGCCCCTGCCAGGTTAGGTCTAGGCAGGGGTGTACAACCTTTTGGCATCTCTGCGCCACACTGGAGGAAGAGTTATCTTGGCCCACACATTAAATATACTGCAACATGTAATCACAAAATAAATCTCATAATGTTTTAAGTAAATTTATGATTTTGTGTTGGGCAACATTCACAACTATCCTGGGCCACCTGTGGCCTGCGGGCCACAGGTTGGACACCCCTGTCTAGGGTCTCTGGATGTCCAGATGGAAGGGCCTCCCCTGGGAGTCCGACCTCCCTGTGGGATCTCCCTCTCCGGAGGCAGACTGCTGGATCGATGTTCTTGGCTCCAGTGGATGTGCGTCCTGTGAAAGGCAGAGCCCACGCCTCTCACTTACTCACCTCAGGCCTCAGTGTTTGGGGTTTGAATGAATGACATAGTCAAGTGCTGAGTTCATTCAAAAGGTCAGCACTAAGGCCACATGTCCCTTTCTCTCCAAAGAGAGAAGCCAGCCAGCACCCCTTCTCATGTCAGGGAGGGAGATGAGCCTACACCACCTGGGACCATGAGAACCCACTGGAGATCCAGGTGAATGCTAATAAGAGCATTATTCGCAACTGAAAGGTGAGCATCATCCATAATGTCTATCCACTGATGACCAGAGAAATGAAATACGGTATAACCAGCCCTGACTGCTGTGGCTCAGTGGGTTGGGCGTCGTCCTGCAAAGTGAAAGGTTGCTGGTTCGATTCCCAGTCTGGGCACATGCCTGGGGTGCAGATTCCGTCCCCTGTCGGGCGTGTAGAAGAGGCAACCGATCAATGTTTCTCTGTCACATCAATGTTTCTCTCCCCCTCTTTCCCCCTCCCTTTCCCTCTTTCCAAAAATAAATAAAATCTTTTAAAAATTCTTACAAATTGAAACTATATGGTATAGCCATGCAATGGAATATTATTCAGCTATAAAAAAGAACAAAGTTCTGAGCTTGAAAACATGTTAAGCGAGAGAAGCCAAGCACAAAGGACCACATGTTGTAGAATTTCGGTGATATGAAGTGTCCAGAATAGGCCAGTCCACCGAGACAGAAACGTGACTGTGGTCGCCGAGGGCTTGGGGGAGGGGAGGGTTGAAGGGAGAGCTAAGAGGAGTGGGTTTCTTTCTGGGGTCACGAGGATGTTCTAAAACTGAGCAACTCTGTCAAGGTCCTAAAAGCCACTGAACTACATCCTTTAAATGGGCAAACTGTATGAGGTATGAGTTACATCTCAGCAAAGCTGTTTTTAAAAAATCTGGGTGATGGGTCCTTGGGTGTCTGCTCTATTACCTTCTGCCACTTTGGACTATTTCGTAACATCTAATAAGGGAAGCTTAAGAAGCCAGCATGCTGACCCAGCTCCTTGGCCACCTGACCCCAACCTTCCTTCCTTCCTTCCCACAAGCCTCTCTTCTTCCACCAGAACCAGAGGAGATACAGGCATGCGACCTCAGGGAACCCTCTGGTCTCTGGAACCAAGAGTTTAGACCTCCAGACCTTCATTCACAGGGTCACAAGGCCCCTCCCGCTTGTTCTCTCCTCAAGAGAGGTGGAACTCAAGACCATTGGTCACTGCCCCCAAACCCGAGAACACACCCTCACACACAGCCTATCAGACTTTACTTGAGGCCGAAAATAGACATGGATCCAGGAATCCCAACCCTCAGCAATCCCAACTGAACAGACCCACCTCTTAGGAGGCCTTTCCTTTCCCCTTAAGCCTCTTGGATGGAGCCCATTAACCCCTCGGAAACAGAGGGCACTTTAAAACACAGCATCCCCCATATTTCCAATACTTCACCCACATCCATGGGAAAAGGGCCTCCGGAGTGTGGCCAGGGCCCTTCCTTTCCTCTTCTGCTTCCCTAGCCACCCCCTAGGCAAGAAAACACCCAGTCTCTTATTTCATCTCCTATCCCCCACCCCAGTAACTCTCACCCCACCCTTCCCCCTCAGCGGGACTGGAGTCACCATGGGGACACAGTTCAACCCCCAAGCTAAGGCCACCTCCCTTCTCCACACAGATTTGTATGCGGATTTGTGGGGTTTTTTAAGATTTATTTTTATTCACTTTTAGAGAGAGAGGAAGGGAGAGGGAGAGCAACGTGCGTGTGCCAGAGAAACACCGATCGGTTGCCTCTCCCACCCACTGCAAGCTGGGAACCTGGCAGGAAACCCAGGCATGTGCCCTGGCAAATCAGCCGGATTGTAGGACGATGCCCAATGCACTGAGCCCCACCAGTCGGGGGTTCCATTCAGATGAGTACTCAGTGCCAGCCTCAGTGTACCTGGTCTCTCTTTTATGGAGTTCACATTCATCCATCCATCCATCCATCCAAAGATTCGAGGGATAATACTGAGCGTCCATCCATACTGGGTGTTGGAAATCTAAGGAGGGCCCTACTTTTAGAGAGAGGGGAAAGGAAGGAGAGAGGGAGTGGATCAGTATGTGGTTGCCTCTCCTGCGCCCCCTACCGGGGACCTGGCCAGTAACCCAGGCATGTGCCCTGAGTGGGTATCGAACTGCCGACCCTTCGGTTCGCAGGTGGGCACTCAACCCGCTGAGCTACACCAGCCAGGGCTCAACACTCTTTCTTTTGGTTCAAGATTCACTAACCGACTCCAAGCTCTCAAGCACACAGGGCAGGTCCCGCCTGCGATTCTCCCTAGTTCTCAGCTGCCTGTCACATCATTAATAACTCAAAGATTCCTGGATGGGCTGGAGCTCAAGACACTAAAACCCTCAACAGACTTTAGGGCAAAGGACGGCAGAACTGGCCACGGACTGCGCCCAGCGGGCTGGATGTTGGAGTCGCCATCCGAGCTGACGAATGAGACCGTAAATATCCACCGGAACCCAGGACTCCGGGGCCCCAGTCCCCATCTCCCTCAGACCCAGGAGTCTGAGCCCCCAGCTCCTTCTCCCTCGGACTCAGGATAACGGGTTCGCTCCTCAGTCCTCCGCACGCCGACACTTACCACGGTTGCCATGATGCTCACCAACCGCCAATATCCTAACGGAAACGGAAGCGCGCTAAGAACGAGGCGTTCTGGCCCCTCTAGACTGCCAGATCCTCCAAAGATCTCGGTGGTTCCTCATAAATATGCAAACTCTCCTTGTGGGGACTAGTCGTCACTTTTTAGGCCGAAATTCCTGTGTCTGCTCCCTCCTGGCTCCTCCTCCTTTTACCCAAGCCTCCTTGCCGAGGCCGATTGCAAAATTCTTACCACTTCTTTGAGCAACCACACGTCCCCCACGCTCCCTCTGCCTCTTATTCCACCCACTTCCCTCCCCCCGCGATTTAGGGGGCCTCAAGCTTCGGATTGACAGATCTAAAGGCCAATCACCTAACGCAGCGACCGCCGAGGCGGTAGCGGGGCGGAGCAAGCCCGACGCTGTCCACCAATGAGGAGACGTGGGAGCCCTGCCCCCGGCTGCTGACCAATGGCTCTAGCCGATGGGGCGGGCACCGCCTCCTGGCGGCTGCAAGGTTCTACTGCAGGGGCCCCACAGGGCTCAGTGACGCTGCAGCCACCTCCTGCTAAGGTCCGGGGGTGCGGTCGTGCAATAGGAAGCCGAGGGCGTTGCAAGCTTCCCTTTGGGCAGCAGCTACCTGACTCCACGCCTTGCCGGGTCCATTCCGCAGACACCTCTGGAGCCCCCACCTGTGGCCCCTGGAACTCCCTTCCCGCGTCCGCCATGCCTCTTAACCGCACTTTGTCCATGTCCTCACTGCCAGGACTGGAAGACTGGGAAGATGAATTCAACGTGGAGAACACGGTGCTCTTCGAAGTGGCCTGGGAGGTGGCCAACAAAGGTGAGCAAGCCAGGCGGCGGGGCCCGGACGAGAAGGGCAGTCGGGGGTGGGGGCCGGAGACTCGAGTGATAAGGGGATGGGGCTACATGGCATGACTCCCGGGTTCTGGGCAAGGAGCCTGTGACTCCCGTGTCCTTGCGGAGGGGCTGGGATCTGTCTCCTGGGCTCTGGAGGGGTGGAGATGAGTCTCCTGACTGTTAAGATAAACGGAGGCTGGAAGCTCCGGTACTGGGTCCCAGCGAAGAGGGGCTAATCTGAAAGATTCCTAGGTCTCGCGGGTTGGTTTCTGAGAGACCTGGGTCCTGAACAGGAAAAGAGATGGGGGGTTGGCACTTCTTAGTGCCAAACGGAAATGGCTGGCTTTCAAACCTGTGGCCCTCCAGGTTTGAGAGAGAGCTGACTGGGACATAAATCACAGTGGGAGAATCAGGGAATTGGTCCCTTGAGAATAAAGATGGGAGACGACTGAGGGCCCTGGTCTCAGGTCCTAGGGGGGGACAGAGTTGGGGGCCTGAATGCCCAGGCTCTGAAGGAGCTGCGGGCCTGAACTCTGAGTCCCTAGAAGCAGAGGAACCTGTGGCCACGGACACTTGGATACTGGAATGAGGGAAGACTGGAAAGCCCGAAGTTGGGCAGGGGCTGCGCCCTGGGATGGGAGTGGCTGGGGCCCTGGATTTCTGTGCCCCCGGCTCCAGAGGGCCTGAGGTTCTGGGTGTGGAGGACCAGCAGGGGCCGGAAGCCCACAAACTAGGCAGTCTTGCTCCTCAGAAGAGAGGGAGGTGGTGGGGGGGGTTTGCTTAGCTGAATCTTGGGAGAGGGACTGGGTCTTCTACTATGGGAGGGACCCGTGGACACAGAGCCATGTATCACCAGGGCCCAGGCTCTAGGAGGTAAGGGTGCTGGGGGCCCAGCCTCCTGGGTCTGGAGAGGAGTCTGGGGAGGGGCAAGGTCCCCTCTGCCTGTGTCCCCAGTTGGGGAGAGGAAACTGGGGGACAGGTCCGCAGAGTCTCTGGAGGGCAAGGAATGCCAATTCTAGCTTTCCGTGGGCAACTGTAGGAAGTTGAATAGGGCCCTAGCGTGTCCTAGAGCCTCACTGAGAATTTAGACCCACCTCCTGTAAGCTGAGAACTCGGGAACCTGGGTCCTGGTAACCCTCAGCAGCATCTGTCTTCCCTGGGGCCCCAGCGCCTCATTCCCTCAGACTCAGGAGCTCAGGCTCCCAGCCCCTTTGCTCAGACTCAGAAGTCTGGCCTGAGCCCCCTTCTCCCACATTCCCAGCCCCCTTCTTTTCCCTTAGACCCAGGAGGACTGTCCTCCAGCCCCTATTCCCTCCTCCTTCTGACTCTGATGTCCCCTCTGATGGGCTCCCAGTCCCCTCTTCCCTCTAAGCCAGAAGTCTGGGGCCCCAGCACCTCCCGCGGCCCCCTTCCCTGCCCCAGGGCCCAGGCATGTGGACCTCAGCTGGGGCCTGTCCTCATGGGCTTGGGCCCACAGTGGGTGGCATCTACACGGTGCTGCAGACGAAGGCGAAGGTGACAGGAGATGAGTGGGGCGACAACTACTACCTGGTGGGACCATACACGGAGCAGGGAGTGAGGACCCAGGTGGAGCTGCTCGAGCCCCCAACCCCGGCTCTGAAGAGGACGCTGGACTCCATGAACAGCAAGGGCTGCAAGGTGGGAAATGGCTGAGCCGAGGGCAGGTAGGTGGGTGCCCGCAGTCAGGGTGGGGGCAGCAGACGGAGAAGGGGTGGGGTGGGGGACATGGTCCCCGGGAAAGAGGGAGGCATAGACAGAAACGTGGGATGACCTGGTACGTTCCCGGGCAGGCAGACAGGAGGTGTGATTAACACTTAGATGCAGGACTCCGTGAAGGAGGTAGGTGAACCCCAGGCTCCAAGACATTGGTAAACAGACAGACAGACAGACAGCAGATACAAGACAGACTAAAAGATGGCTCCAAGAGGCCAAGATCCTCAGACCCAGACAGAGAAAAAAAGATAGATGGAAGGAAGGACGGACAACCAGCCAGAGTCCAGGGGTGGTGGGCTTGGAGTGAGTCAGGCAGCCAGAGTAGGGGTTTTGAGAGCCTGAAGTTCAAATTTGGCTTCTTGACTTCCTGTCCACGTGACCTTGGCTGACAGCATCTGCCCAATTGGATTGTGGGAGGATGAGATAGTTAACAAAGTCTTCAGCTCAGTTCTTTGGCATGAAGTTGGCACTGTGGGTGAGCTATGATCGTGTGGTTGTTATCCTCGTCTTCCTTATTACTATAAACGGTGGAGCTCGCAGGGTGAGCTGGCCAGGCAGACAAGGGAGAGAGACGGATGGAGAGACTGAGTGTCCCCAAAGGAGAGGGTGGCTCCCCCCACCCCTCAGGGACTAGAGCAATAGAGAGAGAGAGAGAGACAGAGTTTAGATACAGAAGAGAGGCAGCCCCACGTTTCAGAGAGAAAGAGAGAGCGGAAGAAAGGATACTGATGGAAGGAGGAGAGGTTGGCAGGCAGACCCAGGGGACAGTTTCGGTGCACAGAGCCAGGGATTAAAGAGAGGAGGGGACAGTCCCAGGGCTCCAGATGAGGGCTGAAGGATAAGCACGGAGCGGTAGCTGCAGCCGAAGGAGAGGGCTGTGAGGCAAAGGGCTGAAGGGCAGACAGGTTGAGGCTTGGGAGGGAAAGATACAACGGTTCCTTCATTCACTCACAGCTTCTGCTTTGGGGTGGGGTCTGGAGCCCAGTCAGGCAGGAAGTGTCCCCAAGAAACCCTAGGGCAGGCCAGTCCTCCCCACCCCCCATGGCAGCTGCTCCCCATGTGCTGGGGGCCTAAGAATAGCCCCCCCAGCAAAAGGGCAGACAACAGCTGGGAGGGGGAGGGCCATCGGGGTCAGGCTCCCAAGGCTGGGAAAAACCAGGTTGGGGAGCAGGGTGACTGCCCGTCAGCTGGGCTGAGCTGTGGCAGCAAGCCCAGAACCTAGGCCATAGAATCGGGAGGAAAAGAAGCAGGCCAGAAAAATGTGGCAGGGACAGAAATGAGACAGCGAGCCTTAGAAGCATGGCAGCGGGTTGAAAAATGCAGCCCCTGGGTTTAGGGAAAGAGAGCGGTTCACGTGGCTGGAGAGGACAACATGGGCTGAAGGGCAGAGGAAAGAGGAGACAGGCGATGACAAATTGACGGTGAAAGGGTCACTAACAGGCAGCGTGTGGCAGAAATGTGACAGTGACAGCAGTGAAAAGAAGCGTCCAATGGAAAGAATTAGCAGCAGAGAGAAAAGATCATGGCAGAAAGTATTGTGGGGGTTGAGGAGAGAAATGTGGCTTCAGGCCGGTAGGAGTCATTAACCGGGTGGAAAAACCAGGCAGCAGGGGACACAGAGACAGGACGTGCAACACGTGGGCTTAGAAGTAAGTCGAGCCCTGGCCAGTGTGGCTCTGGGCTGAGCGCTGGCCTGTGAACTGAAAGGTTGCTGGTTCGATTCCCAGGGTTGTGGGCCAGGTCCTCAGTTGAGGACGTGCTAGAGGCAACTGTTTCTTTCTCACATCGATGTTTCTCTCTCTCTCTTTCCCTCTCCAAAAATCTTTAAAAAATAATAAAATTAGCCCTGGCTGATGTGGCTGAGTGGATTGAGTGCCGGCATGCAAAGCTAAAGGTCCTGGGTTCGATTCCCAGTCAGGGCGCATGCCTGGGTTGCAGGCCAGGTCTCCAGCTAGGGTTGCGTGAGCGGCAACCGATCAAAGTTTCTCTTGCATATCAATCAATGTTTCTCTCCCTCTCCTTCTCCCTCCCTTCTCCTCTCTCTCTAAAACTAACTAAATAAAATCTTTTAAAAAATATAAGTAGAGAAAGGAGGCAGCAGGTGAGAGGTAGCAGCAGTTGTAGAAACTAAGCCCGGGACAGGGAAAATGTGGCAACAGAGATGTAAAGATTGTGATGGGAAGGACGAACAGAAAGTGCAGAAATAAGGCGGCGGGAGAGAAATCAGCAGCAGATGCAGCAACGGGAATGGGGAAACGGGGGCAGGAAGCCCAGACGGACATCTGCCTGCTGGTGGGAGAGGCAAAGATGCTGTGCTCAGAGTGTGGTCAGCAGCCTTCCTGTGGGTCTCCCCAGGTGTATTTCGGGCGCTGGCTGATCGAGGGGGGCCCCCTGGTGGTGCTCCTGGACGTGGGAGCCTCAGCCTGGGCCCTGGAGCGCTGGAAGGGGGAGCTCTGGGATACCTGCAACATTGGGGTGCCCTGGTACGACCGTGAGGCCAACGACGCCGTGCTGTTTGGCTTCCTCACCACCTGGTTCCTGGGTGAGGTAGGCCCCACTGCCGGTCCCCATGTCCTTCCTTTTGACCCCAGGCCCAAAATTACAGCGGCCATCAGCCCCTGGCCAGAGGGGTCTGGGTGCGGACTAGGAGAGCTGGTTTCTTCTGGGGCATGCTGGGAGTTGTAGGTCCCTTAATCCAAGGATGAACTCTTTGGGAACATGGATGTCCAAGAACCCAGACTGTTTTTCCCCTCAGAGGCCCAAACTCCACCCTCAGCTTTATTCACTCCAACTTTCCAAGTATAGGAATTCCGAGTCAATTAGTTCTTGGGGAGGTTGGCCTGGTGGGAGGGCTCGCCCAGGGAATTCTGGGAGTTGTAGTTCTCTAGTCTGATAGTGGTTGGACTTGGCTCTTAGATGGGACTCTGAAAGTTTGGGAAACGCAAGCCTATCTGAGAACCAGGACACTTGGTCCTGACCGCCTTTTAAGTTCTAAAAGGCTCAAGAAACTTTATTTCCCTTGCCCTGGGATAAACAATGTTATGAACTGGCTGCTTCTAGGGCATCCTGGGAATTGTAGTCCTTTAGCCAATATTGAGAGCAAGTCTATTGGTAATTCAGAGGGTCTCCAGGAATTTTGTCCAGAGCTTGGGGACACTAAGACTTCAGTCTTTCCAAGTCAACCTTGCTGGGACTTAGAATGTTGACCAAAATAATCCCGTGTCCCATCAGCCTCCAGGGATGACATCCCCTGGTCCGACACCCTCAAAATGTACATACAGTTCCTTGCCCTCTGGGGATTGCAGTGGGGTGGATTTACCTGTCCCCTGCCTCCTTGTCCACCTTGGGGATTGTTGATTGTCTTCACAACACCCATGGAGACACAGTGGCCCTGTCCCTGTTGCCCCGCAGTTCCTGGCCCAGAGTGAAGAGAAGCCACATGTGGTCGCGCACTTCCACGAATGGTTGGCGGGCGTTGGGCTCTGCCTGTGCCGCGCCCGGCGGCTGCCCGTGGCTACGATCTTCACCACCCACGCCACGCTGCTGGGGCGATATCTGTGTGCCGGTGCCGTGGACTTCTACAACAACCTGGAGAATGTGAGCTGGGGATGTGGCCAGGTGGAGGCTGCCAGCACTTGGGGACAGTCCAAAGCTGTCTGCGAAGCCCGAGGGAATCAAGCTCCCCTTCAGGACCCAGAAGTCCCAAGGCCCCAATGCCCTCCTCCCTCCGACCCAGAAGTCCAGCCTCCAGCCTGCCCTAGGACTCCGGAGTCTGGACATCCAGACCTCTGCCCAGTTCTCCTAACCTGACTGCCCTTTCTTCCCGCCCAGTTCAATGTGGACAAGGAAGCAGGTGAGAGGCAGATCTATCACCGCTACTGCATGGAGCGGGCAGCAGCCCATTGTGCTCATGTCTTCGCTACTGTGTCCCAGATCACCGCCATTGAGGCTCAGCACCTACTCAAGAGGAAGCCAGGTGGGTGGCAGGCTGCGACCCCCAGCCAGGGACTAGGTAGTTGGTTATCTATGCCAAGGCCCGCATCGATTTTTTTATTTTTTTATTTTCAAGAGCAGAGAACTGTAACTCCCACAATGCCCTCGATTGTGATCTGAATATAAGGTGACCTGGACACCCTAGAGGCTAATGGGAGGTGTATTTTCTTTAATACTAATTTCAGAGATTGTAAAATTCTTTTATTGGCTAATGTAGATATGGGTCTTCTGAAACGGGATGGAGGTTCCTTAGATTATGTTTTTTGAATAAAACAGTGTTAGAACCACTTATTTTTCCCAGGCTATAGCATCAATTCTCAATGTATGTAAGATGAGAACTACAGCTCCCAGAAGGCCTTTGGCTGGTCAGGTCCTTATATTCCTGGAGTTTTGTCCCAGGAGCTGATGGGGGTTGCATTTTTTCGTTGATGTGCTTTATTTTTGTCAGGATAGAAAATGGTTAGGACCCTAAAAGAGACTTGAAGGTAGAGGGCATATTACAGGACAAGCAGGAGAGAGATGTTTAATCGTTTCCAGCTCAGGGTAGTCTAGGGCAAACAAAAGAACTACAACTCCCAGAAGCCCCAGTGTAGAGTAGTTCCCTGTCTGGTTAGTCATTTGCAGGGGCCAATGGGAGTTTTAGTGAGGCTTGTGAACATAAGCAAGTAATACTGAGTGAGAAAGCATCTGAGTGACAAGGCAGCTGGGTCATCAAGGGAGCTCACAGAGGAGCTGTTGAAACCAAGAAATTGTGAAAGGAAAGGGGTCTCTCCGTCAGTTATTCATTCAACCACACGGATCTGAATGAAGAAGTGAAGCAATGAAACATGGGACCTTCTCCCTCATTCCCAGATATCGTGACCCCCAATGGACTAAATGTGAAGAAGTTCTCTGCCATGCATGAGTTCCAGAACCTCCATGCTCAGAGCAAGGCCCGAATCCAGGAGTTTGTGCGGGGCCATTTTTATGGGTACGTGGGCCAGACACCTAGGTCTCTAGAGAGGAGGGGTTGGGTGCTCAGCCTCTTGAGTTCCTGAATGCCGGAACAGCGACTGAGTACCGAAGGATCTCAGATCCCCATTGAAGGAGAAACGCAACAAATCCCAGGAGTATTCATGTTGCCTCCAGTGTTCTGTGCTGTTCTCTGCCCCTGCAGCTTCTGGGGTGTGTAGTTGCGAGGCTAGCGCCCGAGAGTGAGGGTCTCAGCTTCACCCTGCAGTGTGACTTCCTTAGGCACCTCGGCTTCAATTTGGACAAGACCCTGTACTTCTTCATCGCGGGCCGCTACGAGTTCTCCAACAAGGGGGCGGACATCTTCCTGGAGGCCTTGGCCCGGCTCAACTACCTGCTCAGAGTAAGGCCTGGGTTGTGGGGGAACCGAGGGAAGCCAAGCAAATCAGTCCATTCTGTCGAGAACAGAGACCCAGGGAGGTGGGGACAGGGAATCCCCTGTGCGAGGTGGAGTCTGCAGACCTAGAGGCTGGGAACCTGTTCTGTAAAATTCTCCTTGACAGGAAGGGACACGGCAGGGTCCTCGTCCTGGGCGGGTGGAGAAGGTGGTCTCGGCCTACTCCCGCGTGATCTGACCACACCCCTTGCCTCTGCCCCAGGTGAACAACAGCGAGCAGACGGTGGTCGCCTTCTTCATCATGCCAGCTCGGACCAACAATTTCAACGTGGAGACCCTCAAGGGCCAGGCCGTACGCAAGCAGCTCTGGTCAGCAACCCTGGGCCCGGGGTCCCAGCTGTGTCCTGTGGGTCCAGTGATTCTCCCGCGATCTCAGTTTTGTCGTCTGTCACCTGATCAGCTGGCCCCACCAACTTTCCTAGTGAAGTCACTTGCTTAAGATGCCTCCAGCTCCGGGGCAGTAAGAAGCCGTAGGCGGGACAAATGTGACAGCAGGACCAGGGCTCTGGGACCACACCGGCGAGGTCCAACTCAGGCCACTGACCCTTGCTGGCTCTCTGCCTTTGGGCAAATTGTTACCGTTCTCTGAGCCTTGGTTTCCTCATCTGTAAAGTTCTTTCCTTAGCCATCACATGTTCCTGGAGCACCTGCTGTGTGTGCCAGGCACTGTTCCAGGCCCTGGGAACACAGCTATGAATGGAAAAGATAAAATCCCTGCCCTCGTCAAGCTCACCTTCTAGAAAATACCATAGAAAGAGCTCTGGTAAAAACAAAACAAAAACGGGAACATGAGACAGGGTTCTCAGGACAAGCCACACTAAGAGAGTGACATTGGGTAGAGACAAATAGAGGAAATGAGGGAGGAAGCCCTGTGTGTATCTGGGGAACAGCAGAGGGAACAGCAAGTGCAAAGGCCCTGAGGTGTGTTAGAGAGGGCGAGGAGATCGCTGGGGCTGGAGTGGAGGGCCCTAGACCAAAAGTGTAGAGGATGAGGCCAGAGCTGTAGGAGGGTCGTGATCAGGGAAGTCCCTGGGGCAGTGAGGTGGCATTATTTGCTAGCTTGGAGTATATAAATTTTCCTCCCTCAACATAATTGTCCCTTTTTATAAAACGGGGCTTAGCGTTGCCACCGTCAGGACTGGTACAAGTTCTAAGAATAGCTGGCATTTCTGGAAGGCTCGCCGTGTGCTGGGCACTGTGCGCTTTTCGACAAGGCTGCCGCACTTCTCACTGCGAACCTCTGAGGTTGACTCTATTTTTACCTCCGTCTGACTGATGAGTCACTGAGGTCAGAGAGGGAAGGCCACCTATGTCTGGGCACACAGCTGATGCAAAGCACACGGGCCTTGAGCCTTCCAGGGCCTGTTCCCGGGTCTCCATCCTACAACCCGGAGTCCCCAGGGCTTCTCTGCTCAGATCTGACTTTCCCGGTGACCCCAGAAGCCTAACAATAAATGGCTGGTGTGTATGTGATGCTGTTCTGCTCTTTCCAGGGATACGGCCAACACAGTGAAGGAGAAGTTCGGAAGGAAGTTGTACGAATCCTTGCTGGTGTGAGTGCCCCACTCCCAGCCCTGCATGCTTCTGGGTCCTAACCCCTCTCTTCGCCCCTTCTCAGATGCATACCCCTGCTCACCCTGCAGGGGGAGCCTCCCAGACATGAACAAGATGCTGGACAAGGAGGACTTCACAATGATGAAGAGAGCCATCTTTGCCACCCAGGTATGGCTGGATCCCTGAGCAGAGGGATGGCAGCTCCTGACAGCCCCAGGGGCAGCTTGTCATGTTAGCTCCAACCCCAGAGACTGCTGGGAGTTCCGCTTTATTGGATGACTCTTACAGGGGAATCAATTCTGAGGTCCAGTGTGAGATGACTGGTGGAACTTCCATTCCCAGAAGCCGTTGAGGCAGCCGGGCTTCCCATGGCTTAGTCTGCCACACTGGCCGCTGGGAGTTGTAGTTTCTTGGCATCCTCAGGGTCAATGGACAGTAAGGGAAAAGGAATAGAAGGTAGTCCAGACAGCCACAAAAGGAGAACCACAGCTCCCAGCCGTCCTGAAGCCATACCAGCTCCACCTCTGCTCCCAGGGGCTGATGGGAGTGGTGGTTTTCTTGGGCCTCTTAGGAACACATAGTCAGGAGGTCAGCTAAAACACTGGTTATTCCAGAACACTGAAAACTCGGCAGCGGCTGTTTCAGAAGCCTGCCGGGCACCAAATGAGAACTACTACTCCCAGCAGCCCCTGGGTCTCTCTGTACACTGATGCTTCCCTTGCCCCAGAGACTCGTGCGAATGAGAGCTCTTTCCATCTCTGGAGTCAAGGGTCTTCCGTACTTGTGGTCGGGGATTGGTGAGTCTTTTCCTGGGGAATGGAAACCTAAACAGTCAAGTAGCACAAACAAGGTATGAACGTTTTTTGGCCAAACTAATTTTCCAATAGTCCCTTAAGGCACTCTGCCTCACTGAGCGTGTTTCTGCCGTGGGGACTGCTGGGAATTGTAGTTTCTTGGTTCGCTGGAGCTGGTAGACTAAAGATGTGTAGAACTTTTTTTTTTTTTTTTTAAGATTTTGTTTATTTATTTTTAGAGAGAGGGGAAGGAAGGGAGAAAGAGAGAGAAACATCAGTGTGTAATTGCCTGTCACACACCCTTTACTGGGGACCTAGCCCACAGCAACCCAGGCATGTGCCCTGACTGGGAATTGAACCTGGGACTCTTTGGTTCGCAAGCCTGCACTCAATCCACTGAGCCACACCAGCCAGGCCTGAAGGTGTATAGAACACTTAATGAGAGAAACTGTAGAATATTTGCAAAAGCATGAACATCCCAGCAGCACTCCCAGTACGTCTGTCACACTAGCTCTATCGTCCTCTAGTGGGAATTGAAGGAAGAATTCAGTGGGAATTTTCCTCTTAGGAATTGTACTTTCTTTGGGCCTTTGGTGGGGGTGAAAGTGGAAGGAATTGCAGGATGGAGAGTAAAGGGAACTTCGAGATAAAGGAGCCCAGGATTTTCATAAGAAAACTGCAACTTCCAGCAGCTCCTGAAGCTTGCTAGCATAGGACACAGTCTCTGCCCACTCCCCCCTGGGCCCTGCCCAGTCCACCGGGGGAAGTTAAAGTTCCTTTGAATTTCTTTGATGATAGAGGCGAGAATACACAACACACAATACACAATAGCTCCAACTCCCTTGACCCAGCAATTCCACGCTGGGACTACACCCTGAGAGCCCTGACACACCAATCCAAAAGAACCTATGCACCCCAATGTTCATAGCAGCACAATTGACAATAGCCAAGTGCTGGAAGCAACCTAAGTGCCCATCAGTCAATGAGTGGATCAAAAAACTGTGGTGCATTTACACAATGGAATTCTACACAGCAGAGAGAAAGAAGGAGATCCTACCTTTTGCAACAGCATGGGTGGAACTAGAGAGCATTATGCTAAGTGAAATAAGCCAGGTTGTGAGGGACAAATACCACATGATCTCACCTCTAACTGGAACATAATCAACAAAAGAAAACAGCAAACAAAATACAACCAGAGACATTGAAATTAAGAACAGTCTGACAGTAACCAGAAGGGAGGTGGGAGGGGATAATGGAGGGAAGGTTTTCAGGATCAACTACAAAGGACACATGGACAAAACCAAGGCCAGGGAGGGGGATGGAAGCAAGGGAGGGAGGTGAGTTTGGCTAGGGTGGGGGGGAAGTGATGGAGGGTAAATGCAGACAGCTATAATTGAACAACAATAAGATAATTTTTAAAAAAAGATAAGCTACAACTCCCTGTAGTTGGTAGGGCTTATTAACACTGGCTCTGCCTCAAAGACAGCTGGGAATTGTAGTTTCTTGTGGTACAGTGGATTGAGCGCGAACCTGTGAACTGAAAGGTCGCCTGTTCGATTCTCAGTCAGGGCACATACCTGGGTTGAGGGCCAGATCCCCAGCAGGGGGTGTGCAAGAGGCAACCAATCAATGTATCTCACACGTCAATGTTCCTCTCCCTGTTTCTCTCTCCCTTCCTCTCTCTAAAAATAAATAAATAAAATATTTTTTTAAAAAAGGAAAGAAAAGAGAACCTTTACAGATAGATCCAAGTAGAAAGTCTATAACTCTTGGTAATCCTTAGGCTTGTTGCCTCACAGCCCGATGGGAACTGTAGTCTCCTTGGATCCTCAAGGTCAGCATGTCCCTGCCCTGACCCCTACCCTGCTTGTGGCCCCTACAGCGGCAGTCTTTCCCCCCTGTGTGCACCCACAATATGCTGGATGACTCCTCAGACCCTATCCTGACCACCATCCGCCGCATTGGGCTCTTCAACAGCAATGCTGACAGGGTGAAGGTGAGTCCACTGGTCAGGGTGGGTTGGCCTTGGCAGGGAGGGGGCGGAGCCTAATTCCACCCCTTACCTAATTTACCGAAGGATTGCTATGTCTCGAAAGAACCTTAGCAGACAGATTGGGATTCAAATCGTCCTGCCACTGACTTGTGTGACTTTACACCAGTTTCTCACTCTTTCTGGGCCACCCTGGGATCCCAGACGATAGCTAAATAGGGTGCCTCAGGCTGAGCCCTTCTTCTTCGCTGCCAGATTATCTTCCATCCGGAGTTCCTCTCCTCCACCAGCCCCCTGCTGCCCGTGGACTATGAGGAGTTTGTCCGCGGCTGCCATCTCGGGGTCTTCCCCTCCTACTATGAGCCTTGGGGCTACACACCGGGTGAGTGCCGCATGGCGTTGGGGTTCTGGTCAGATTTGGCACGATCCTGGGACAAGGCGCTCGCCCTCTCTGAGGCCCACGCTCCTCCTTTGCTAAACAGGGCCCATGGCAACAGTCTGTCCTGTCACACCGCGCGTTTCTGTGACGCAGTTGCTCCTGTGATATGTGACCGGAGGACTGATGTCACCGTTCACCTGTGATTTCCCCCCATTTGCTGACATTCGCCCCTCCCCCCCCCCCCCCCCCCAAATAACCACAGCTTAAGGCACAGTTGGCTAGCACAAACTGAATGTGGCCAAGTCTCCCTGAGCGGTCCCCAGTACCCTCCGGCTCCTCCTTCCTGCTGTTGGCTGCAAGTTGGGGCCGCTGATGTGCAGTGCTCCCTCGTTCTTGGCTGTTCTGCTCTGATCTCCAAAACTCAATTGTCCTCACACCCATTTCGATCAAACTTCTTTCATGTGTTTTTAAGGCTAAATAAATACACTCGGTATAGGATTTCTTAATGTATGAGTAAGTCAACAAGTCTTTTAAACCATGCTGCGTGATAATTAGGAGATTTGTCCGTTTCCATTCATTCACGGTTAAAATGGTGTGTAGGTTTTGTGTGGTTGGTCCCTACCCTATTTTTCCCATAAGCCCTGTTATATTTGGTGTCTGCTTTTGTAGCTTAACAGAGGTTTTTAAAGACATTACGTAAGAATTATAAGGAACTCCTTGAACCATTTCTCGATGCTCCTTAAGTAGCAAACAAAGCACAGTGCTTACTCAGTACCCAGCAATAGTAATGCAGTAATGAGAGGCCTTTTCTTACTTCCTGTCCAAACAGACTATGAAGTTATGATAATCAAAACAGTATGACTGGCACAAGAAAGGATCATATAGATTGTGAGGATTAAGCAGAACGGCAGACATTGGCCTAGAGCTCAACAAATTAGCATCCTCACCGCACAACTATAGAGACTTTTCCTCATTCCGTGGCCGTGGGGCAAGTGAATTCCTTTTTCGGACCCTCTTAGCTTCCCCTCTAAGAAATAGGGACTGATATCATCGTCTAATACACAGCCTGGGTTTTCCAGCTCCTGACTTGCTCAGCTCAGCACAGTGCCCGGCTCTTGGTTAAAGGCGCCAGTAGAGGGCGCCGCTGAGGCTTTTGTTGAGATTTAAGCCGGGGAGAGGGGAAAGCTAAGTAGGCCTTTCTCACGCCTTCCCGCAGCCGAGTGCACGGTTATGGGCATCCCCAGTATCTCCACCAACCTCTCTGGCTTCGGCTGCTTCATGGAGGAACACATCGCAGACCCCTCGGCTTACGGTCAGCGCCCAGACTGAGACCCGGGACTCCTTGGGGCCTGGGGAGGAGGGGTTTTGGTGCCACAGCCTCCCAGGGAGAAGGAAGGTTTCCCCGAGCT